>JAPYZR010003225.1:0-14695 GCA_030522945.1 Trichopria nigra
GGCGCAAGCTTGGTCCTGACTCGCGCCTTGACAGATATCCGGGCGCGAGTCAGGGCCAAGCTTGCGCCAGGATATTTACAAACTGATTTCTACTAGGGACACGTTGAAATCTTTAAAATGAAAAAAAAATTGCATTTACCTGTTGGTAAAGTGGTGATTACAAATGTACTGTTAGAATTATTAAATATAAATTAAGAAAATCAACATTCATAATGTGACCCTAAATACCACGACTTTTCAATTGAAAGATACAATTTTTAAGGTAATTGAATAATAACTATAATAAATATAAAGCCATAATAATAGTAAATCTAAAGTAATAATATAAAATAATAATAATAATAAAGTCAAGAAAATTTTCAAATTCTGTCCACAAATTGTAAAGAAGTCAATGTCCAGAAAGAATTTGTTTATTATTATACCCCGCGTTTGTTGGCGTTTTTGCATTACAAGATTCAAACGTGATTTTAAACTACGATAAGGAAATGTATTTATATAGGTACAAGAATACTGGTAAAACATTTGACGAACATTTTCTTCCTTTTTTTTTGACCAAACTGAATCGATCTATTAAAAACGGTTTTCTTAGAGTAGACACAGTTGAACGAACTTTTTGTTTTCTTTATTCCTTCTCTTTCTATCAATATACATGCATATACATATATATTTATATAAATTATATTAAATGACAGCGATTAGCGTAATTCAATTAATTAATCTTCTACTTCTATGTTAGCCAAAAACGTTTTACCTTGCCGTACAAATATATTTATAAACACACGTATGTACGTATACTTGCTAACCTTTTCTTTTGTAGAACCAACGAGATTAATGATGGCCAAGGCGAGCAGAGATAAAGGGATTAGAAACTATTCATCTCGAATGGCAAGGTGCAATGGACCGATTTTATCGAAGAATTCTCCGAAATCTCGCGAAATTCCTTGGCCTCGACAGATCAGCTCGTAAGTGCATCAGCTGCAGGAAAATATGCAAAAAAAAATGACACGCGGCACGCGTCTCGATCCCTGAAACACGCGACGACGTATTAAGATGCGCGTTAATACATGTGTCCTATATCTGTGTCAAAACAATCTCACCTTATCTGGAAACTCGTGTTCGTATTTATACATTAGTAATTACGAGTCTAGTACGTCGATCCGATAAACTTACTTTTCCTCGGCCACTTTTTTCCAGTTCTTTCTTACAATTAGTTTATTACGTCGTTTTTTTTCTGTCGTTGTTTCGCCTTACTCGGAAAACTCGTTTTTTTTTTATTTATTTGTTCATTTTTCTGCGCCTTTTCTTAATGTTACCGAATACTATATAAGGTAAACAATTCTCTCAATTGGTTTCTCTTTTTTTTCTATTTTTATCTCGAGCGTTACATCGATTTTCAATTTCTGAAGGTTGCCATTCTAACTATTTTATGTTGAAAATGATGTTTGTGATGTTAAGTGAGGTATGATGCAAATTTATATTATTAATGTATAATTTATATATCTCCATCAGAATGTTAGAATAAAATAGTAGGCAATATTATATTTATATTTATCAGCATAGACATCAGCATTTTAATCGCTTGCAATTGACACAACTTGTATCGTCGCACGTACCATTTTTAAATTCATCTTGAAAATATCATCATGATACAAGAGATATCTTTTACGTGTAGATCATAACACGAGCCCCGAAATACTACTGGGACATTTTTCTGAGGGCGGAGTGAGTAAAATGGGGGAGGTCATTTTAGTATTATCGTTACTAGTCTAAGCCCCCATACTACGGTATGATAGGCATGCGCTTAACATAACGTGGGTGTGCGTAAAAATATATCCACCTCTCGAAAAAAAATCTTTATTATTGTAAGGAAATTCTTAATATTAAATATCAGAAGAACACCAAACATCACTTGTTATAAAAGAACATTGTATACTTTTGTATAAAATAATATTGTGCATTTTATACTGCGACTTGAGGAAAATGCGTTTTTAATTCTGGAGGCATTGCATTTTATTTTTTGTGAAGCAGAACTTTACATTTTTTATATTAATTTTGTATATCTTACAAGTCAACATTATACAGATAGTATGAAAAAAGCATGCATTCCAATATTAGAATAAACTGAATATTGGAATTTCGAGGTGGACAGGCTAATTAGCATATTAACATTTTAAGATGTCTGCATTTCTTGTCTTCTATATTTCAATGTCTATAGATAAATTTGGATTTTTATCGATTACCGCGCCACCTGTGAACCAAAAAATGTTGAAGTTCGGTCAACTTGGCGTACTTTTTCCCGGAGAATCCTAATCTACAATAAAAATTGGGGATCTTATTTAAGTTTTTCACGATTCCCTACACCACCCCCAAGTTCGAGATATTTCAATGCCTTCAAATAAATGGGCTATACTGTACATAGAATCAACACTGAAAATCAATTTGACTATAATGATAGTAATCTACATTATCGAGTATCTACTTTGCATTATTTAAATTTAAAATATATATACGTTGTTCTTATATTTGAATGTCCTTACTATAGTATATGTGTGTGTATCCTTTATATGCACTACTGTTTACAAATTTGATGTTAAGAGTAGAAAATTATTAGTGCTTGATATAATATAATAGCGGCTTGAATTTCTTGTTTTCTTCGTTTTTGTATTACAATCTTATTGAAGTGTTTATAAGTGTTATTTTCATTTTATTATGGGCTATAAGATTATTCTGATGGTATAATGATATTAAGCTTTATAATATTGAGCCGTTACTGCTCTTATATGACCGTTTATTGATAACGAGAAAACTCATTTAAGGTAAGAAATGTTATTACCTAAACGATATTAGAAATTCAAGTCTCAATAATGACTTCTTTCGATCGGCGGTTGCAGCTCAACTTCAATGATCTTTATGACGTTACATTTTTTAATCATACTATAGTATCGCTATAAGGATGTAATAAATAGAAATAAATAACGGTGATCTTTAGAATACAAAATTACTATAACTAAAATTAAGAATTTTATTGATTATTTTCTGGGCTTCACTAATTAAACTATCAAATACATTGAATCATTTTAAAGGACACTTATTGGTTTGTCTAAATTGATTCTGATTCATTTTTGGTAAAACCTAAATCAAAATATGAAAAAAAAAATGAATCTAGATAAAACTTGATAAACACTTTTTATTTCATATTCAACGTCAATTCACTATCCAGAATCGTAACAATTTATTCGAACACAATGTTTTTATTTACACATCTAATCCTTTTAATTTAATTTTTAAAACTTTATAGTATATTTTTTTAAATATATATTCATGAAACATGTAAAACCGAAACATTACAACAATATCAATCAGTAAAACTGCTCAAATACATAACAATTCGATGAAACGCAATCGAGGGTAACGTTCGAAATTTAAAAGGCTGGCATAGAAAGTGAATTATGTCGTTTATTGGCGCATAAATAGCTTCTATAATTTGTTAAAATCGTTATCTTTTAGAATCAAATGAATCATATTTATGGGTCATAAAATATACATACGTACATTCAGGTTTTGCCAGAAGGTGCCAGAATAAGCGTTCCGAACTTCCGCCTTTTGATTTGCAAACTACCGTCAGGTTATACTTTTAATATACATTTCCTTTTCAATAAGTTTACGAAGCCCGAGGCGCATAAAAAGCCGACGAAATTGGAGTGAAACTTCAAGTTTGCATGCAACAGTCGTGGGAAATGCCGCTTATTATTAGCAGCACTCCATTTCTTAGCGAAATGTAATTATTCCCAAACACTGAAAAAGGTCCTAACATGGTTGGAAAAAAGATAACATAAAATATACGCGTAATTACGTACGAATTGAAAATAAATAAATTGAAAATATTTTAAAATTGAATAACTGAACCTATTAAGTCCTGAACGGACCTTTTTTTTTTGCATTTCTCGGCTGTCAACGTTGACAAACCATAGGTTATCAACGTTGAAAAAATGTGAACATATGATTTATCTATATATGCATACCCTTTTACACATAAAAACGTGTAGTACAGTTAATATAAACAAAAAAAAATTGAAGATGTCTCATTTGAAAAAAAATGTTTAAATGGAAGTGCATTTTTGTGCTCCTTCAGTGGCTTGAGTCATCGTTGATATTTTAAAATATTAATGTTAATAAATAATACTGCATGAATGTAAGGATTATTATTGAGTCATTTATATTGTAATTGGTACAACTATTTTCACGGTTGATGTAAACATTTCTATTTACTTGATCAGATGACCATAGAACGGTTGCCCCAACTACATACATTTTTCCGTGTGATGAGCAAAAAAGCAAGAATTGAAAATGAATGCAAAAACTTGGAATATACAAATACTTAAAAGCAAATGCAAATCTATCCAGTATAAATCCATTCTCGTTATCGTTAAGCGGAACAGCGATGTTGCTAATTATCTAATAATCCAGTCCGCGCTTGCGAGAGCTCATATTTACACATGGGCCCTCACCTGTTTCATATAGCGTAATTACGCGCGGGCTAGCTGTGTATAATCAGACCTCCGGTGATCTTGTCCGCGTCGAATTTATAATAATCGATTTCATCTGTCTCGATTTATAATTATTTATAACGTTGTTGTAATTTGCATTAATTTTAATTGCTTAGAAATCGAACCGATACGATGGCGAGCGTTTGACTTGTGTTTTGAACCAGACAAAACTCGCAATGTCATAAATGCCTCGTATTAATTAGCGCAGTTCAATCATATATTTCAAAGCCAGAAACTAAGAACGAGCGTTTGCCTTAATTAATTTCCGCTAATAAGAAGCGCTTTTTTCCCAAGCGTTCGGTTAACGATGAACGATAATAAACGGCCAACAATTAATCTCTTTCGCGCGAGAAAGTTCTTATTTCTGTCACCGAGGAGAGAAAAAAACATGGCAAAAATATTCTACGATCGGAATATCCATTACTTTTATTGCGGCCGAGTCGTGGTGTTGAATATAATAATACGTTCGACGAATTTTAATAATCGTCGCGCATTTACGCTTATCATTTTTCACTCCACGTCATCGCGGACTCATGCGAAACGTCCCAGGCAATCAGCGAAATTATGAAGATTAAGCTACGAGGCACTCGGGCACACATACGAGCAGAGTTCCTTCGCATTGGGGCCTCGTGGACACAGTAAGTTCATTAATAAACGTGCATTGGCGTTTTACTCGTTGAAGCGTGGAAGTACTTACGCTTACGGATTTGCGGGTCGAAGGCGTGGAAAAACGAAGGAAACGAAGAGATCGTTTCGTAGCTGCCAAGCAGGTGCACCGTGTGTCATAACCCTACAAGGCAGAATCTGCAGGAGGTACGAGCAGATTAAGAGGAAGACGTTAGTTCGCCACTCTACGCGATGCTCCGTATTAAAGCCACCTGCAGCGAAACTCTCTTCTCACGTGACTCGCCCGCATAAATTAGACAGCTTGCTTTTAATTTCGCAGTTTAATTACACGCCCCGAATCTTGTTCGGTTCTCTTCGCGGCGATCTAGGTGAAATAAAAGTCGTTTCCGTTCGACGCGAGACGCACTTTCCTCGGGGTTATGGTAATGACACCGAAAACACGCTCTGGCAACAGAGATTTAGCCTTTACGTAAAGTCAGAATCATTTGTTTTATTAGGTATTCCCTCATGTACCATCCAATCTGTTACTCAGGTACTTATGCTTAAAGTTATGTTTTTCGACTTTATGAAAGATGTTAAGGGATGAAAGTGATCTTCTCAAACTTGAAGAATTACTGCATCTGCAACGATCATAGCATTTCAACCAAAGGATTCCGTGATCTTATTTGTTACATTATGGGAATTCAATCCCAACTACTTGAAAGAAGTTGAAACCAATTAAAACAATTTTTAGACATGAAATACATAACAATAATTTTTAGCAAGACGCATGATTTTCTTTAAAAATAATAAAAATCGACGCAACTGATCGATTCATCCAATAGCTTGATTGTTTCCTTTCGTCTAAAGTCACGCTTTATCTGCACTGAAGAGTTAAGACTCGTATTTCCTTTCCCAGTTTTAAATTCCGATAAGTGATCGTACAATCTGTCGGAACGCCCAGTAACCTCTTAACGTGATCACTTGCTATCCATCGAATGGGAAAAGCAGATATATATATATAGGCGGATGTACGCTAGATGATATAGAAATCAAAGTGCGCAATTAAGGGTACACGATAGACACGGAAAAAACACGGCACATTTTCATTACTCTTGAGATGTATACACGTGCGGAATTAAATGCATCAATTATTGTGTTTATCAAATATTTATATTTTAATTATGTTTGATATCGCTTTAATGTTTTTCGAATACTGATTGCCTATATAGTTATTACGGGCTTATTATTGCGTAACTCGTTAATAGAGCTGTTCTGCTATTGGCAAGCTGCTTTCCCGGCTCATTTCGTCTATATATACCTATACGCATCGCAGAGAAAAGCATTAGTGTATCTTGCAGATAAAAAGAATCCTAATTGCTAATAATTAATGTTTCATATATTAATTGCTTATAACTGAAGAAACTAATTATTATTATCATTTTTAATTATTATCTGTGATTAACTGGAATATTTTCACATCGACAAATACGTACGAAGTGATACCTTCGAGGGTACTGTCGAGATATTATAAATATATTGTTTTTTTAGTGTTTGAAACATCTACATTCAAATTATATTGAAAGTGTCCAAATTTAAAATCAAGGATTAAAAATAATTAAAAATTTAAAACAAAAAGCTATAGTAAGAACTGTTGAGAAACTATTGAATTTTCTATAGTTTCTTTGTGAATTATAGTCTATTTTTCAGTTCTTAAACCTGGAAATTCAAGAAAATACAATTTTGCCTGACGAATCGAATTTAAAATTCTACATGAAATAATTTTTAGATCTTCAAACACGAAATTCAATGTCCGAACTGTTAATCAATTTTTCCAATGATCTTTTTTTTTATTATTATTACGGCCCTTTCTGCCCTTCTATTCGGCTAATTGGCCCCTCACCAGTTCGTCGGTGTAGCGAGGAAAGACATTTCCGATGATCTTGAATTTTGTAACTGCCGTTTCGAATATAGGAATTTTCGATCCTTAGGTGAATTTAATCCATGTTAATTTACTAATTTAAAGCAAATTCATGACATATATATAAAGATAATATTGGTAAAATGGCACAATAACTATACAGCAATTGAAAAAAATATTAATTACATATTTTTAACGCATTTTTGCTTTCTGATTATACGAATGTGATAATAAAAATTGTCGGTTGAGCAAATTGAAGCGGCCATTTATTTAAAAACACAATTTTTTTAGTAAATTGCATTTATTTTAAAAAATGAGACTGTCACAAAAAAATGATTTCAAACAAAATGTGTAAAGCTGAAAATTCTCAACAAAAAAGTTTGTTTATAATTTTTCGTAATCTCATTGGTAAGCCCGTAAGAGAAGGGATAAAGATGGGAATAATCAGCCTGTAATACACTTTCTCGTGTTTTAGGATACTTCTATGGTTTACGGTAATTGCAGGGACCTAAATTTCACATAGGTTCAATTATTACCCATACCTGTATAGTTAGAGATAAGGTTAGAATAAAATAGGGGGTAGGGGTCTGGGGCTACGCCCCCAAGCAAATAAGGACCCATTAGGTTCAGGCGCTTCAGTTTGAACTAATGAAAATGGTAATAGTAAGAACTACCCTGAAATAAATGCGTACTTGAAGTGGTATATTTGTAAAAAGTGTAACGGGCTCTCCTTTTTTTATACTAGCTTAACCTCTTATAATAACCGAATCGCAAAGGTTTGGGTAATAATTAAATCTATACGTAAAATTTATAATTAAATGTACCACCAAGCTAGTGTTCAATCTTCTTTTGCGGGCCTCGTGTAGAGATTAGGGGAACAATGCATATATATAACCTTTTCTTGTGTTTCTTCCAAATTTTATTTATTTTATTTATTTTATTTATTTTATTTATTTTATTTATTTTATTTATTTTATTTATTTTATTTATTTTATTTATTTTATTAGCACACGACCAATTACATTTTTTCAATTACATTTCAATTACATCAATGACATTATTATTTCAATTGAATAAATTTCCTTTGGCATGTATTAGTTAATTAAATATTTAAGTACTTTATAAATTATTACATAAATTTTGATTATTCGAGCTAATTAATTTTTTTGTTTTGGTTTTGACAAATCGGATTTTCTAATTGTCACCTTTAAAATTGTCTATTCACATAAAAAAAATGTTGTTCCAAATACTCAATACCGCTAGAAATATGAAATATATATTGAACACGAAGTGTTACTCAAACCTCGTAATTACGAACACAATTTAGCAAACGTACATTAACAGTTTATTGTTCGATTTGTTGAATATTCAACGTTATACCTTGATGCCGTCGTCGTCTTTTTGCGTCTAGAATCGCGTCTAAAATTACACATCATTTTCGTCTATAACTCGAGTCTTACAGATTTTTTGTTACTTTTTCCAAGTATCTTTATTTCAACGACGCACGCTGCATAATAAAAGTAGAGCGCGCGACAATTTAGCAAACCATCGATAAGATTCCACGGTTAATAATCCCGGGCACAATCACTTGTTGGGCGTAACGATACAGGTGTGCCAACTCCTTATCTCCTTACTGTACCTGATGTCATGTTTTACATGAGCTTAAATATATTTCACGCAGCATCCCTATTTGCGCGTAATCGACGTTCGGTTTTTTTCCTTTCCTTTAACATCAGCCGTTATCTCTTCCGATGTAACTTTTCAACGCACGGCCTGGTAATTGCGCACAAGGGTATGCACCATTACTTCCTTTTTGCGAAAAATATATGAAGCGAGAATTAGTATAAATATTTCACCATCCCGGTAATAATTTACGAGTTTCATAGAGCCTCTGTAATACAAGTTTGCCAGAACAGACTTCACGTTCGAATTTTATACTTACGCCCGGAACAACTGCCGCAATATTCTTTAGGGCTTGAAACATGAGCGTAAACTTGAACAACTAAAATGTGAACCGATAAATTCACAATATTACAAAATATCCATGGCATAACAACGCCATATTATTACTTGGTTTATGTTTCTTTGAAGGACATTTTCAAAGTATTTTTATTTTAACGATGGGAAAAAGAGGAATTGTAATAATATTAATTGCACAATTTCCTACAAAACAAAAAAAAAAAAGGAATGGACTTTGCTTTTCAGTCGTTTCAACAATCGTCATTTACTTAAATTGGTGGTTATTTTTTAAGATCTTTTCATTTTTATTAATTTTAATTCAAATCCTATATACGCAATGCAAATATTCAAAAATATAAAATACTTTTCTACATTTTCAATCGGCTTCAATCAGTTTAAATGACATCATCTGATATGCCCATGTCTACAGTAACTGATATGTTTTATGTGGAATTGGGTCCTTTAATTGCTTGAATCAGATGCAAGTATTAACATCAGGTCTGACAGGTTCGACATCAGATAGATCAGACATCAGTTATATCAGACAACAAACATAATATTAAATAATTAATTTTTGATGATCTTGTTAGATTTAATTTCATTGAAACCAGCAGAAATACGGTCATCAGCATTATCTAATTCAATCCATATCTTTTTTTTTAACATAAATCTATACAAGAGGAGTAAGCCGACGTCAAAATTATCAGGCATGTTAACGAAAATGTATTTCATTATGTTATTTATTAAAAAATTGCTGTTTTGTTTTGTCGATGAATTAAGATTTTATAATCCTAATTAAAACTGCAGACATCCAATGTACATCGTGTTTTTATCCATTAGAATATCAATTTATGTTATTTACACGTACTGCACGTTCATTGCAATACAACGGCGTAAATTGGATGTCCTATGGACTCATTGAAAGTCGTACGTTGGTTTAGGGTTTCATGGGAAATAGGGATGAACGTTTTTTTCGTTAGTATCTTCCGGGGGAGCGGAGGAGGGAGGAAGTCAGGTAAAAGAGTCGGAGGAGAAAGTAGTGGGACCAACACGAGAACATTTCTCAACTCCTATATATGTGGTTCCTTGATGATTATTCTGTCTTTTGGTCAATACTATATGTCTAATATTGGGATATTCGTCAACCCAGTCGACTTTTTCAATCGAAAATTTATCTCTTTATGGTATTTGAGAGGGCAAAGTAAAGTTTAACATACTCAACTACTCTCTAAAGTTACTACGAGATGGTAGGGTTTGGACTGATTATCAGTGTATATTCGCTGATTGGCAGTGACTTTCGCTGATTCAAATTTAGAGAGTGCAGCAATTCCCCTCCTCAGATCGCTGGTTGAAAATTCGATGATAAAAAATTATCGAAAACCTATCCAGGAATGAAAAGGCTCGATGCAATCCCGTAAAAGATGTTATCAAATCGTAAAAAAAACGTATTCGCACATAATTCCTCCGTCCGAAACCACCTTAAACACACACCCGTCGCGTTTTTTCCGTAATGAAGAAGAAGAAGAAGAAGAAGAAGACGCTCTCGGTTTAATAAGCACGTTTCCTAACCAACGGAGTTCAATTCAAGATAAGACCTTTCCTTATTCCCCACTCGCGTTAGCATTTCGCAGCTCCCGTAAATTCAGGTGTCGGCGGTAAAAGGCAACGATTGGCGTAAAGCCGACATTCACGCAGCTGTTGCTGTATACATATATATGCAGCTCGATGTTGTGCAGTAGCGTCTACAGCGACGAGAGCCACTACGGCTGTTGAGGAGTCATGATTGCGCATACGCCACGCACCTATAAGTATAAGACCACACGCACCGGTAGCGTTCAAATTATATTTTGGGCGGAGTTCGGTTATTTATCGTCTAGCAGCCTTCGCTGGCTTCGATAGCCATTCTGTGTGCCGCCTCCGATGGAAGCGGCGACGGCGCGTGAAGACATTTTCTAAACGCGGGTTACCGATCGAAGTAAGCTCTCTGCCAGCAATAATTACCCTTACTTCGCAGAAAGCCACAGATAGAATCCAGAAATTACGGTGCAGTTCATTCAATGCGAAAAACCCAAGTGATAGGTTACAGCGGAGTTTCGATTAAATTGGCAGCATAAATGGATGCAGTGCGCTTTGTATTGTCAGTAAATCTTGATAAAAGTATAATTATTACCGTTGCTCAGCATTCAAATTAGAAGAGTTTACGGACGGCGCTTGAAGCGCGCGCTCTCGCGCAATAAGGAAGGGTCCAGCATTGTCATGGAAGAAAGACGGCCAATCTTGTCAGGTGATTGTGTGTGATCATATCTGTAAACTGTTAATCGTGTGCATGGATAAAAAATGTGTATGACCAACTAATTACTTATCAGCTGATGAAGCAATTACTTATTAGTGAAATATGAATTACTTGTAGTAGAACCTGATGTTACTGATCATATTATCTAGACCAAGCAATGATCATGTTAGTGGTAGTCCATTTCATCAATCAGTCATCACCGATCCCCTGGTACAAATGTGTGTCATTCAGCTGAATATAAATTTTTAATAATTAATTAATGATTATTCAATGACTCTTACTTTCGTGGCACACTAACGATTACTCTGACGAAAATAGCAGAATATTACAGCATCACTATATATACAAGCAAAAGCACACACACACACACATAATATATGCATTACAAGTGTATCAAATAAATCTGACCTATGAAAATATTTTGAATTCCAAATCATATGAAGATAAAGTGTAAACTTTAAAAAAGTCGTAAAAATAGTTATCACAATACTTACTGATGCTGTTTCTATTACAAGATGGCTTATCGTAGTTCACGTTTCATGTGCTATTCGTGCGTTAGCGGTTACGAGCACGAATTCGTGACTGAGAGACACAGATCAACGTTGATTGTACAGTGTCGCGCGTAGGCGTCGTTATATCACAGTAAACCGAGATTAGGGAGATGCTAGGAGGCTTGCGATTCAATTGAAAATCCCGTCACAACACGTATCCATGTACATTCCCGCATCGTCCTATTTGGACAAACGACCGATTTTCTCGTTTTATGCACCGGATCATTAGATGAAAGTTTTTTTTTCTATTTTCGTTAACTGTAAATACATGAGTGTCATAAATGTTATTGGCATTCATATTGACAGTAATAAATGTAAACATTGTTTTTATTCTTATATGGATCACGGTGCAGTAGTAGTAGTGACCGTTTATATTTTAGATCGAATTTTTGTCTTTTATTATAGCTTACTAATTCTTAAAGGTTCATAAATAAGTAATTACACTGAAAAAAAAATTTGTTATTTTCAAGTAAGTATTTACTTGAATAGTAGCAAGTAAATATTTACTTGAAAATAACAAATTGTTTTTTTCATGTATACGATAGATAATGTATGTATGGGAGATATTGATATTTTTTACAAAACAATTGTAGTCCTGCATTCTAAAACTATAGCCACATTTATTAATACTAAAATTATTTTGTAACTTAACAAATTCTAGGATTTTCTAGGACTGAAAGGAAACCATTCATGAAACCACGTAAAACATTTTCTAAATATTGATTTAGAAATGAATGAAAAGTCTCCTGGATGACCTGTTTTTTTTTTAATGTTTTTTTGTTTTTTTTTTTTTTTTGTTTGAAGAAATACATTCCAATTTTCATGGCACATTAAACTAATCTGAAATAGAGAAAGTGATTTGACGAAAACCTTATTTCCTTTTCATTCATTTCCTGAATCCTGTTGGGCTTAGGGTAGATAGGAGCATTTTACTACCTCGACATGTCAAACGCTGATATGCATAACGGATTATGCGTGCAGATTCTAAAGTTGCATACGTATATGGAAAGTTCGAGGTGTGGTACTTGTCTCGGCTTCCTGTGGTTTTATGGCTAAGGCTGTTTCATGCAAGGAACAGTTTTAACAATTTTTCGTGAATGAGAATTCCTATTTCGAAACAAGAAATGTTATATCACTGATTAGATTGTCAAAGATTACTATGACACTTTTAGTGTACCTATCGATAACAATGATTTCTAGAAGGAGAATCCTGTAAACAGTGCGATTCATCAGACTAGTTAAATCCAAAATAGAAATTAGATTATTTTATTTGATTGAAGTCTTTAAGTTTAGAAAGATTTAAGATTTAAGATTTATGATTTATAATTCAGTTAAATATATACAAAAATGTTCACGTTTTCCTAAAGCTTGATGCTAAATAAGATATAGAAAATATGTAACTTTAAAATCTGATTAGATCCGACCAAGTTTGGATGAATACTTATAGTGGAACGAATTGCACATAAGTAAACTTGAAACTAAAAAGTATTGAGATCAGGTGATTATTATTATCTATTTTCTGAAGGACATCGTTCGAAACATGATTTTTGAATAAACCGCTTAAAATAACGATACTTTGAAAAAAAGGTCCAATTTATAGACTTTCAGTGAAACATTATATGGTAACTGATCTCATTATACGTTCATGGGGGCTGATTATTACGCAGATGGTTTTCGAATGGCAAATTTTCTTCGATTAGGCCGAGAGATCGATTTGCAATATGCATGATGCAGAGAAGTAGAGGAAGACGAGGATAATGCCAATCTGTCTATACGGTGTCGATTGCCGCACTGCATCCTTATTATCGAGTGCTTATATATAGTTACATACCGCTATGATTATTTTTATATATGGGAAGGTGCTACCGTGCCTCCGCGCCCTTCACCGACGGACGGTCGCGTCGACACCACTTTCCTGCGATTCCCATAAGCAATCGATTACGATCCATGCTACACAGAGCAATGCACCTTATATGCTGCAAAAGCCGCCACGTCCTTATATGGCCGTCCTACGAAATGATTTTATCGCGAACGAGTCTACGGAATCGCTTTTTAGCACATTCTGATCCTTCGTTTCAGACGATGAGGTCGAGCGTTTACTCTCGATTGAAAATACGCCTCCGCTCGTACCTTAATTCCTTCGTCACGAATACAGTCCGCATACTTTCAGATATAAACAGGATGCTTCTGCCATCTCAATTGATATCAGTGCAGACACTAATCTTTAACAAACATCTTTACTCTCAATTCGTTTATAAGTCCTGTTTTTCAAAGTCTTATTTTTCAAAATAAGTCTGGTGCAAGACAAGTTACATTTGTGGTCGTTTGTTTTCAATTTTTTGATTTTCAAATTTGACCGACTTACGTATACGTAGAAAAAGTATTGTTGGTTCAATACTAGAGTTGACATGATCATTTCTATATGGTTGATGCAAGTATCATACGATTATTCTCCATTAATACATTTTTTCCGTGCATGTAAGATTCTTGATTGATTTGTAGGCAATTTCGGATCGATAAAATTCATGAAATAAAAAAGTGGTATTCTATTCTATTTTGAGTTAAATGCATGTCAGGAATGACATATTTATGCATAAAACAACCTCGAAAACTATTATATGTATGTAGTTGTTGAAGAAAGGCAGCAGCCTTTTAAGAAAGCATTGAGGTTTTTTGACCTTTTACACGCAGAGAAATAGATTGTAAAGAACTGATGGTCAAAAAAAATATGTTACATGATACCATCATTATGCTAGTAGTGAACATGTACTATCTCCTTTGTACAATCTAAGATAGTACCCAAATCCATATAAATATG
>JAPYZR010003226.1:0-19198 GCA_030522945.1 Trichopria nigra
GTCCATAAATTGTCCAATTTCATTATCTATTTCTTAGGCATCTTACAAAAATATTGGACAATAAATGTCCAATAAATGGTTGCAATTTCTACCAGGGAACATACGTAACAATTTTTAAATATGTAATAAGTTCGTTTTTCAACAATAAGTGTAACTTATTATACGTAATTGAATAAATAAATAATTAATTAAATAAATAATTAATTTCTTCTTTGTCTTTTTTAAACTATATATAGTTATTTTGATAATTTCTTTATTTTAAGACATATAACTTCATAAGATGGTTTGATCGACAATATATACGTTTCGGTCATCATTGTAACCCTCTTCAGGTTTATTGAAAAACTATGAAAAAATATACAAAAATAATTTGTAAATAGAATTTTTTTCAATGGTTACAACATGTAATAAATATGTAATAAATATGTAATAAATAAATAAATTCAAATAAAAATACCTTAAATATTACAAAAATATTTCTTCTATTACATTACTAACTATATATGTATATTATAACTGAAAGAAATCATAATGTCTAACACTGTTTATACATTTGTAAATAAACATTTGTTGCACGCTATATAAGAAAATAAACAGAATTGTGATGGCATACAAAATTAAAAAATTTAAAATTGTAATCAACTTAAATATATATCGGGTAATCTAGATTTTCCAAATTTTATGTTGATTGCATTATTATTCTATAAGTGTAACTTGTACTTTATTAGACAGTCTCCTGCATTTATATCGAAAATATTTAACAGAAAACAATCAGCATTAAAACGATCCGATTATAATTATAACTCCACAGGTTGATTTCATTTTGAAAAATGTTTCAACAATAAAATAGGACAGTTTCCCGCAGTTTGACTGCCAACGATGAATTAAATATCAGATATGAGCAAAACAGTGTGGCCACATTCGTCGCATTAAATATTGAAATTCTTATGTTCTCTGAAAATGGCAAGAAGAGAACAGTCGAATATAGCAACGTTAGCATTAATATTCCAGATTCCAAACATTATCAAGTATGTGCACGCGCGTTCAATTTAATACTATTGTGTGCATAAATTATGAGAATAACGTTTTATTTGCAGACGAATCGAAACCTAATTTCCATTTGGAACCTGATCCAAATACCAATTTACTAATGAGATCTGTATGTAATTTTAATTGATATATTATGCACGATTTGTATTATATGAGTGATGTTACAAACTGTTCTATTATATAGGCTGTTCTATTTTATACGTGCCTCGATAAGAATTTTACGGTTCTTCGATTTTTGGGAATTCGCTTTGAAAAATCTACTTGACCGAATTCCAAATTCAAACAAACATCACGCAGATCGTGAGAAAAGAATGATTTTCCACACGGCATAAAAAAAAAACTTTGTTATTGAAATATACATAACTACAAATTATTTGATTTTATTGTTTCGCAGTAATTCGTTTTCTCTTATAGTTTTTACAATGTCTATAACACAAGACATTATTATATCAACTGATACGACAAACATGTATATGATATATAGACTTTACACATCGAACCCATGTCTAGAAAAAAAACCCTAAAAATATACAAGTTAAAAGAAATGTCAAAGTTGCACGTCAAAAGTACATTGACATTTTGCGATATTCTCAAAACTGAAATAAACGTCAGCATATTTAGTATATTCAGTCTTTTTAGCTGCATATAAATCTATCTCACGCCCTTTTAACTAGTCGAGCCCTTTCGGCATTTCCTTCGAGAGTCGTTCAAATTTCTAATATTGTAATAGCAAAAACTACACCTTCGTCTCGCATAGGGTCAGAATGATATACGATCTCTTGATATTTACCGAACAAGTGCCAACGCACGTTTCCCTATGCAGGAAATGATTAAAATATTAAATTACTGCAGTATAGACGATGCGAGTATAGCACGTAATGTTTTGGGCAACGTTTTGAAAGAAGCTTTCGATACAAACAATTATTCATTACTTGTATATTGAAATATAATTTATAATCGTGGTTTCAATGCAAAAAGTACTAACAATGTAGCCTCGAATAATAAACTGGACATGCATTTTTATAAGCATTGCATTTTTTTCGAATTAAGATGCCCCTTATTGATGGATTCCCTGTCCTGAATATCCAGGTTATGGATCTACCGTATCATTCCTCGGAAGTTTGTCATACTTATAAATCCTCCCCCAGATAGCAAATGATAATATCATCAAGATATCGTCCTGAAGATCAAAATCTTTCTTATATTTCGATTGGTGAAACTTCGACAACTGTATCTGTTCTAAAATTGAGAATGTTCTTGTGTATATATACTACGATGGTAAGGAGTGCAACAGGTTCTGCATCATTTTTGGCTGGAATGTGAGAAGTAAATCTAAGAACTTCAAGTTCGTGGCGTATATGGCAATATGTCTTATTCTGAAATACAGTCTGCGACGTTAGCTTTATTGAAAGAGGAATATCAACCAATATGTAAATGATGCTTGAAAGAATAGCATTTCCAGAGTTGCTATAGTCTGAAATCGACACAGTATATTTCAATGTCATTATTATGGACGGACAATGGACGTGCAATGAATGCATAATGGACTGGCAATTGACTTTGAGCGGACGTAAACATAAATAGGTTTTTCCAATGGACAAAAACTAGATGTATATCGATCGTCCAATGTAAGTGCTAGTTTGGACGTCCAATATTCGCCTATATCCAAATGTACATCCAATTTTCGTCTATGGACGAATGAACGAAAATTTGACTAATTATGAACATCCAATGGACACGTACAAAATATAATTAAAATTATTTTTATTTTGATTAAAATTTGTATAACAATAATGTATAGTCCCAGTATACCACAGTGTGCCTGTATACAAGTGTAAAGTTTTGAATTACTTCGTGAGTAAAATTCAGTAGTTTCTTTTTTACAAAAACCCGATATTTGTTAATAAATCAAAATTCGTCATGGCATGTCTAGATGAACGAGGAAAAAAGAAACGATAGAAATGTATATGGACGGTATTCAGACATTTCCTGCTGTTGCGAAAAGTAATTTTAAGATCGATCAGGATTGACGGTAGCCAGGCTTGTCTGTACTTTAAAGTAATACATCGTGCAGCAAGGGCACGTAGGGAGGTATTGCACGAAGGGCGACGTCGATTTAAGGTTTATGGACGTGGCCAATCCGCACGCATCGCGACTTAAAATAATTTATTATGACATTAACATTATTTTTTTTCAACTTTTCTTGAATGTCTGTCATAAGTGAAACATTTCTTGCGGGTAATTTTTTTTAAAATTTAATTCGAATTGGCATGTTAAATTAATAGCAACGAATTTAAACTAACGTTTCACCCTTATTTGTTTAGGCCCTCTTCAGAATGTATTTCTGTATAAAAAATGTAATACAAACAAAATTCTATTTAAATATTTTTATATGACAGTTATTTTATATTCACTAAAAACTTTTCAATTTATATTTAAAAAAATATTTTTACCAACTTATATAAATGTGACAATTGACCTTGTATTTATATGAATTTGTCAACGAATGTCCTTTTTTAATTTGTAGTTGTTCAATTTTCGTTTTTTACTGCAATTTATAATTCTTTTATGAATAAATGAATTATTAAGTAAAATGTAACATTATTACAATAGCATAAATGTGAACTGTTAGATAAATTTGATGGTGCTGAAAAGTTCTTAATTTACAGAGTGTTATGTATATGTCGTATATTGTTATTATGTCGAAGACTTATGAGTGGTATATATGCGTCTGGTAAATTTGAATTTTCAAATCTAATAATGACAGATTTTTTTTTTTGTTTAACAAAAAAATTTTCCATACGTTTCATCTTGTATCTATTTCGTCCTATTGATATAGTACTTTAACATGTTGAAAATCAAAATTACGTCCTGTATTAATTTTGTTTTTGTAACTCCTGCATATTTGCTTTTATCTTCGTATATATTTGTTTTATAAATTAAAATGATTATGCTGATGCATATTTTAAAAATTTCTTGATTGATATTTTTGTAATTTATTAATAATTAGTATTGGTGGTACGGTCTCTGGACTTGAATAATTAATTAACACTTAAAACACTTAATACGTTTCGGCCATGATGTTGGCCCTCTTCAGAATTTATTGTAGATGCATTTTTTCTTTATACAGACGATAATTCTACATGGAAAAGTTTAAATTAGATATGTGAAATTAAACAAATTAAACATATTTGTTTTATGTTCTAATTTTTAATAATCTACCGCAGTTTCGCCTATATAAACTACTCTACAATTATTACAATTGATTTGAAAGAAATTTTTGTTAACAATTAATGAAGCTCCTTAATATTAAATTTATCGCATTTTTATTTATAGACTTCAGTTATTAAGACAACAGTTGTTAAGTATGAAGTTATCTTAGCTTTTGGTAAAATATAGTACTTTAACAGTTAATGTTGATTATATACTTAACACCCAGTCAACAATCACAGAAGTTATGTCCCATTTATGTAACAGTTACATCAAAATGTCCGCCTCCAAATTGTCACAGTTACATAATAGGAATTGTGACTTCTGTGATTGTTGACTGGGGCAGTTATTGCCTGTGTTTGAATAGTGAATTACAATATATATATATATATATTTCCAGACGTTTAGTTATTTTGTGACTTTACTAATTAATCTATTTGCATTTCTAAACTTGCAAACCGACGAAGCAAAAACCGCATGTATACTGTGAATGTATCGGCAAATCATGTTGCATAGACAAAAATTTGACCTTAATAGTAGGTGGCCTGTCCATCAGCTGTTTTACGCAACAATCACTAACCGATTAATTTAATGGGGATCGACTTCATATTCCTAATTAAAACGTAACTCAACATACCCAACTCAACCCACCGTAGAGATTTTTATTAGATACCCTCCGTTTCTATTCTGCTAACCGACAGCCTCCCATCATTTAACTTGATGATAAAGTAGCTTGACCTCTAAACTTTTAGGACTTATGTCGCGAGTCATATAAATGAAGTTTAAAATGATACTGGATACCTATACTTTCCTTGAAAATCGCTAAAAGACGCAATTATACAATGCTATTTTTATAGCATACTACAAAAACGAAAATCAATTTCAAAGATTGAGACTCGCGATCCCTTCTTTCATTCGCGTAGTTTATCTTGTATAATGAGCTTCATATACCACGATATTGTATGAAAAGCACAGCAAGGTGGATATCGGTAGAAGGTAACGGAGGTCTGAGAGTACAACCAATAGGGTGAAGGTGATTTCGATTGCGCACTTTCGATCAATAGGATAAGGAATATTCAACGTAGATTTTAAGCGATTGTTAATTTGTTGTATCTCCTTTATCGTGTACCCTATTGTTACCGCTTTTGTTGTGTTGTCAGCAAATTAATAACAATCAGATAATATCCAAATAATAAGACTCTTTCATAAGACAAGAAACAAATGTTTAATTGTTTAATTATTTGTTTTTTGTCGAATGTCCTTTTTTTTTAGGTTATGCCCTGACAATTTCGAGACAGTCATCCTTTTTAGACTATCTTACGATGTCTTTAAGGCCGCAACTAAATCGTCTACTCGAGTCGTCTAAATAGGAATAATAATGTCGTCGAAGAGTTGACATAAGAGTGTCTGTCTATGCGGCTAGTACGTACACCCTGTAATGACCAATCGCAATCGTTCGTTTAATACAAGATAGGATGATCTCTGTGTATATATACTTTCCTCCTGTCCACTCGGTATAATATTTATTTGATACTCATAATTTATGTATGTACTCGTGCATAAGCGGTGAACCTTGGTAAACACCACATAGATTTCAGGCATACTGTTTGATTTAAATTCTTACCACTTGCGAGAAAGCTTATTGTCTTTATGACCAAAGCAATCGAGCCATTATTAATGACGCGTCTAAGACGTCACGAATTATGAACATCTTTAGACGGTTGTGCAGAGATGTCTCTTGGATGACAACATTTTGACGGTTTCCAGGCTACTCAGTAACGTCACTTAAAGACGACACGAATGTGACATGGTTTGGACGACTTTTTGAAGGCCGTTTTTCAAGGATCACTTTTTGAAGATGGTTTTTCAAAGATGACTGATTTGTCAACGCTTGGACGTGATTTTACGTCGTTTTGAAAATGTCCTTCTGCACTTTGTATTAACTGGGGGAGTATGTCATTCAAAATGTTTGTTACTTAAAACTAGTTTGAACTTCTATCAATAATCCGATCGCGTTTGACTAACCTTTTGATTAAACGTTACCTATACGTGGTGCAGACCAGAAGTATAGCGATAATGACGCCGCTACAGTTCAAACTATTGAATACATGTAATTCACAAATGAGGATTTCATGTGATAATCCTTTCATGCATTAAAACTATCACCTTCCTTTAAAACTTTCGTATGAGTTCTCGTGGTACTGCAGTATACCCTGCAAGTCGCCAAGACTGCACAATAATATGGGAGAACTACGACAACATATAATACACATCGAATGGTAATGCTGATTTATAAGACAAAAAGTGGTAATCTGGGACGTACCCGTGATTAACTACATAAAGTCCGAACGCATCCGGAACAATACTGTTACTAACATCTAGCCTCCCATTTTCCTCCATTAAATGCAGTCTCATCAGTTGTTGAACCGCCTCGATAGATCATCCACGATGTTCAGCTCCAATTCAGATGCAATAAAAGGCGAAATTATGCATTTGATAGCTGAGTCAGTTGGGAATTATAAACACCATATAATAAAGTCAAATTTTCACAAATAGAAACATAAACACAACATTGAAGTCAATGAATAGAACAAAGAATAGGAGATTCGCATCAAATGCGTATGGTCCAAGGATCAGGTTCTAATACGCCTCCATTCCCATCGCAGTCAGGGCTCATCCAATTTATCGCAATCTTCGATATCAATATCCCCACTTCACACTTGATATCAATATTCATGCCATGGATATCCATAGTCATAAATATTTCATCACATTGGGAGAAGACTTCAATGAAATAAACCGAGATGAGGGAATAACCACTTATCAAGATCTGCTATCGGAGAAGAGTCCACTTCACTGGTGCCCTTGAAACGTTTATCGTGTTTATAAATGCAATTATTCCCTCTTTTCGCACACTGAGGTACTTGCAACCTCCCACCGTCAAGAGTACCCGTTCATTCAATATTCAAATAAAATCCATTCCGTGGTAATTTATGCCAATTAATTTTACGATCGCGCTTCTCCAACTGGACATTCCGCGTCAGAACGAGACACACGCGCATCAGATCTGTCAAGCTTATTAAATATATCAAAACAAAACCCAGCCGATTCAGCGCTGCAGGAACGCTCTTGGCAACATTCACCCACTTACGACCTTCTCCCTTGTCACCCACCCCTCGCCGAATAGAACGAACCCTTTTACGTTCCATTAGGCTGTTACTGTCGTGCATAAACAGCCCCTGTAACGCCGTGCGGATGTTGCGCGCCCACTCGGGCATTCCGCGAAATCGACGTCGTTCGCCCCCTCGAATCGGTTTCGACTTGATTAGCGTAAGTATTAAACCACCCTAACGCCGCGAGCTTCGCATAATTCCATAGAGGGTGAAGTTCGGCTTGTACGAGAGCCTCGACGTCCAACTGCGATTGCGCGTGGCAATGTGTGCGTGCGTATGTATGCTCGTCGAACGCACACCCACGCACATCGTACCACGTGATCAGAATCAGCCAAGAACAGAGAAACGCTACACGGATGTGGTTGTGAAATCTGTTACGCCCACCTAACGTGAAACTGACGCGCCACGTTCGTGTTAGTGAATCTCGGCACGATTAGAGAGATTGGAGGGGAAGAAGAAAAAGAGAGAGCTGTATACGAGCGTAGTGGTTGTCGGAGAAGGAAGACGAGCGTGAAGAAATCGACGAGAGCGACGGGCAAGGTATGCAGTCGAGATTCAACAGCGAGAAGCGCGTAAAAAGAGACGGAGCTTTGAATAACGCATAAGAGAAGGAGTCCGAAAAGAGAGATGGGACAGAAATAAGACAGAGCGCTGGGTAGAAGGGGCAGAAATGGTTGGGACCGCGACAAGGCAAGAATGAGAAGAGGGGCGTGTGGACAGAGAGAAATATAAAGCTGCGTCGGCAGACATGTATGATGGAGAAGAAGAAGAAAAAGAATTAGAGGAGAGGAACGAAAGCGAGGCGGGGTATGCGTCGGAAGGACCAAAAAAAGGACAGAATGAGAGACAGGCACGTATACGGCGGACGTCGGCCGTGTAAATTATGCGAGTCGAGAGAAAGAGACAGAGTCGCATCGGGTAACGTGCGAGAAAGAGAAAAAAGGTATGGAAGGCCGACCAAAATAATGCGTAGGAAACGAGATAGGAAGATAGTAGTGGAGGGACGGAGACAGGACCGTTTTAGTCATGGGGAGAGGTCGAGACACGGTGCGAAGTGTCGAGATACGCTGACGTATATACCTACGGGAGCAATGCTCGTGAGAGAGATGGATTGTCGGGAGACCGGCGCAGATAAAACGAGAGAACTGGGCAGAGGAAGGACCGAATGTACGGGGAGAATGACCAAAGAGAATTATGTATAGCCACCGGAAAAGGCACCGAGAAGAGGGAGCGTGAAGATTTGCCGATTGATTGATTGTCCGACTATGATTAAGACATTATTATGCCGTGCTGTTCTACATCGAAAAGGGCATACGCTGATCTAAGGACGTATTACCCTCACGAGGATGTATCATTATCCTGCATTTATGCATTTGCAGCAGAGCATATAGAAAATCAGTCCAGTTTTTGGCTAGTTTCTGTCCAGTTTGCTTTTTTCCCATGTTAAAGGTCTAGGATAACTGGGAGTATAACAGAAAACTGGACAATTAATTAATGTTACCTATTATCGACCATGGGTAACTTTTTAGTTTGTCGTTCGGTAGTAAGGTTTCAATGATTGGTTTTTGCTTTTTCAGGGTTAATATATATATAACTATACATTAGCGATGACCCGAACCGCTATCTTTAAGACATTAGCTTTAGCTAAGCGAGGCACTGGTTAAACAGTGATTCCATCTCTTAGCAAGTTGAGATTGATGGAAATTGGCGTTTCATCTCAGTTCCTACTACTAGAATCATCAGTAAGTCAATTGTAGTAGGAACCTGCCTTATACGCCCTGGACATCTATGGTGTATATGTCCATGTATACTTATATTAAGATGTCTCTGTTCGCTTGCACGAATAATGATGGAAACCCAGAGACATCTATTGCTCTATATTGAAATCCAAGAGCTGAATTCATTAATTAATGAATAAGCAAAAACCAATCATGAAAACTGGGCAGATTTCTACCAGGGATACGTCATTTTTTTATGTCAAAATTTAAAGTGTTTTTATAACAGGCCTAAAAGTATGACTTAGGTCAATTTTTGCATGAATCGCACTTAACCTTTTAAAAATAGACAACTTATCTTTTATGGATTCATCCATAAAAGTATATGCAGCTACGGCAGTACTGCCACTTATCTCGTAAACAGATCCTATTCCATACTTAAAAAAGTTAAATTGTTCATGTTTAACATTTAATAACACGTGATTGTCTTGGACACATAAATGAAAATTAACAATTTATACCAAATGATAGAATTTTTCCCCCCCAATTTACCCAAAAACTGAACTTAGTATAGCAAAACCTTTTGATCTATATACTATATACCTTTAGAGTTGTACCGAGTGAAATACGACATTTTATACATTTTTTTCGACCGCCTAATAAATATTTATCGAAAAAATATTAATAACATCGAGTGCATGTTTCGGGGGTAGTTGTTAAGTTTTTTTTCCCATAAAAAATGTTAAAGTCAGTGAACATTTTTGTTCAGTGACAGCTGTGTTTCAGAAGCACCTTTATTTGTGCATCTGTTGAAGTGGACGTGTGATAACGTGAGATCGGTTCGTCTGAAATCAGAATTTCGAATTGAGTTCGTTAATACATCGTCTAGTCGATAAACCCAGGGTTTTCCAAAATTTACATTAAAAACAAATTATGAGGTTTTTTACAAAAAGATTATTACAGTATTCCTATACTGCATCATCTGCACATCTAAAAACTTCGATTTGAACTCCTTAAGAATAACGAGAAAGTACATTGAGTAAACACGAGTATATAGGTTAATAAAATAAAACAAAAGACAATAAAATAAGACAGCCTTATATATAGTCTTCGCATTTATACATTCTGTTAAGAATAGCAATAAATCTGATGCCCTACTATAGTCCGTTGATTAAATTTAATCAGGTACATTTGAATTAAATTTTTTATGCAAACTTCAAATAAATGTGTGTACATTTTAAGAGACGTTTTTGTGTCAGTGCATGTGTCGTGTCGTTGTAAGGCAATTAAAATTTATGTATCTACATCAAAATTTTGATGGACGACATTCTTTACTTTTGTTATTTTTTTTTAATGCGAACGTTTTAGATTCTGTATTCAAAATGCAAGTTGTCATCACTGTCGAATAATCAAAAGTAAGAATATAAAATGTAACAACCATATAGATATGTGGACTTCCTAAATATCATTGCGCCTAAAAAGAGATTGGATCAATTCGAGTCTTTATGATAAAAAAAATGAAAAAAATACATTGAATATTCTGGAAAGTGTACTATGGCAGCATCCGCTGCGCGATGTCCTGCTTCGCGAGACCAGCTACACCAGATTTTACTGTCAATATTGGCAATTATCCATTAATAAATAATTCAGATTTATTTAGCGAAGAGAACGTAGCCTATAAATAGCTGCTTTCGTGACGTAAACGTATTACTTTATTTCTGCTCTCTGTTCAATTCTGAACATTATCTTCGCCACCTGCATTTCGAATACTTTTGCCCTTAGTATATTTACTTTCCCGCCTTTTTTCGAAATTTAACATCTGTGTGGACATTAACTGTAGTAAATTATGCAACTAGCGAAATAAATGATCTCGAACGAGTGAGAAGTTTGTTGCGTAATCTGTATTATGACGTGTTTTCTATAAGACGCTATATGTACTTTGAGGCGAAACTTCAAAGTTATATTGAAAGTTTCCAACTTTGGAAACTTTACCGACCAATTAGATTATTAAAGATTTTACTTATTCATAATCAATTATATACAAAAACTATTTTTTAGAATTTGCAGAAGACACTAAAATATATTATAATTACTAGCCACTATCGATCCGAGGCTAGTATTGATTGACTTTTATATTAACGTTATTAAAGCGCGGATGTGAAATTACTTCATCGAAATCCATAATTTCTCGTGATCTTTACTCGATCTCCATATATACTTGTCAATTAAACCTGACTTATTTCAAGTTTGATTCCCTTTATTGATTTGCTTGAAATAAAATGGCCATCGTATATTTGAAATAATAAAATTTAATTAACGGCTTTGAATTCTATAGTATTTCGTAATTAGACAAGTAATGTTAATTGTTGCTCCATGACCGATGAATTAATGATTAAGAATCAAACGTTGCATTACATTAAAAACAATTTTAAAAATAATTTCTTTTTTTTTATAACGTTCGAACATAAATGCACACCCATTAAAATATATCATCAGAATGTATTAACGTCAAAATTTAATCTTTACTTTGAATCGTTATCATTATTAATTCAGCATTAACTAATTATTATTTCAGCATTTCCAACACATCGAATCAATATCAATAGTGTATAGTATCACACAGTGAAGTCTCACAATGTTCTCTATACTTCACTCTATATATACAAACGCTATAATATACGTATATAGCAGAAGTCTTTTGTTACGTCCAGATTGGATTATGGCGAAACGTGTTATACTTTCTCAATATATACAGGCATACCGAGTTCTCATCTATAAAACTGCATTTATTAGTACGGTAACTTCATGCGGTAAGTACGAGAGGTTTATATCCTATTTGCAACGCGGTTATACCAAGAACTTCGTAATAAAGGACTGAAGTATTGATTATTAGACAAATCAAAAGCAAGAATTTGAGTTCATCCAGTGTGTCAACGCGTAATCCTGATCTATTTCTGAATCTTCTTCAAGATCTTTCTTAAAATGTCAAAATTCGTATATATATGTATGTAAACGGGAATTTACATAGGGCAATTAATCCTACCCGGGGCAACGTAAGGTATGTGTATAGCATATATATATGTATTCACGAACTTAGTCGTGAACATATGAGCCTGTGCTTTTCTAATTCCTAGAAATATAGCGATTGTAATATATGAAACTAAAGTTATTCACTGACACATTTGTATGTTCCTTACGTATCTGTCCACCATATTCGGACTACCATTTTGAACGTTCAAATTTCGACTTTCAATTCGCATTCTTATACTCATCGAGCCGCCATATTGTTTCCGCCATTTTGGTCAATAGAGTACACTCTCTATAAGGTTCCGTTGTGAAAATCGAGTTCCTCCGTGATAAAGAGTGAACATATTTCACTGAGAGTGGTCAAAATGTCGGTCAAAATGGCGGACAAAATGATTTTTACCATAATTCGCAAATATAAAATTAAAAGGGAAGATTGTAAGATAATTGCATTATCGCCTACTTTAGACATAATCCCTCTTTACATTTCTTGTAATGGGAAATTAGCCACGCCTTTAAACGTCATGGTTAACGAATTTTTCACTCTCTGTACATAATTTTCACCACCGCAGCAGGGGTGAATCGTTTAGGAAAATTCCAACACATGTTTTCAAAGGTTGAGAAGTTTCTTTGTTATTACACGTGCGGTCATTTCGTGTCATTTCCAAGCGGCACACGAATAAAACATATATATATTATATTTTCCGAAGCCGAACATTAATTACGAAAAATAATGGATTAATAACAAAAAAAAGTTTAAAATGAAATTAAAAAAAGATTCCTTCCATATTACGTTTAAATATTATATAAAATTGAAGTAAGTGTGTAAAGATTTTTTACCCAATTGACCTTTCCTAACATTTTAAAAACAAGATTCCGAAATAAGAACACGTTTATTTCAATAATAATGTATATAGTGTTGTCAAAATGAATTTGCAAAGTCTAAAAGTTGATCTATCAGAACGTGATTAAACCCTTGACGACTACCTGCCCTTGATGAATATATATTATAAACTCTTGATAAGTACATGCTATACATAATTGAAGTGACGCAACTATAAATCGACAAACATATTAAGGAACCCTTCGAAACTCTAGGTCGAATAAGCTAATGTCACCGTACCTGAATACAAATTTGTTTCAGTATATAGGTATTCAAGATTTCGTGCAGCGATTGCTTTTCGGTGGACGGAAAAAGATCTAACAAGCATTCCCGGTTCTTCAACGATCCTTCTCGAGCATTATATATATATTGACATAATCCATTACTCACCTTTAGAGATCGAATGTCTTTACCGACTTCTTCAAATACTTTATTTAATATTTTTGGAATATTTAACATCGTTCGTGACATTTTGATGCTTTCATATATAGAAACGCGTCGAGACTAGACAAATTTCCAAAATGGCGGACCAAAATGACGTACGAAATGAATGATTATTTGTGGTATTATCATCATGTCCATGCTTACATCAAATCCCAAAACTTGATGGATTTTTGCCAAACCTCGTATTCCAGGGTTTTCGAAGTCTCCAAACGTGAATCTGATGTCAGTTTTTAAAAATTCAAAATGGACTGACGAAATGATAAAAAATTAATCGGATTCATTTCAAAATTGTTACTTATGGATTTTTGGGGTCACATTAGATCTGCCATTTTCAATTTTTAAAAACTGACTCCATAGATTTGTGCGGTCTGTCTGAAAGATATGTTGAGTGTGCTTACAGTACGTGACCTAATGTTGAAATGTGAAATGGTGACTTAATCTGATTTACTCCTTTATTTCTATTCCTACATCTAGTCCTGTACCTAACGTATAACTACATTATGCTTCATTCTCACTAAAAACAATGAAATTCAACAATCGATGTAATTTATTCAATTTATGAACTTGAATATATATTTTTACAAATCGAAATAATTATATAATTAAATCGTCAATATACATACATACATACATACATACATACATAAGCATATATAATATATATATAATCATATGAAATATATATGAAATATTTTTATAGATTTTTTTATAATATATGAAATTCAATATTTGCGTAAGAGTGTGTGTATATGATAGTTTCCACATGTACATATTTATATATATATAGATAGATACATGTGTGTGTGTGTGTGTGTTAGAATAAAATGAGCCAAGGCAAGGAATGAAAATACAACCGGAAGAAAATAAGGGAGCACAAATGATTGATGATCTTCTGAAAATCGTACTAGGAACTTACGTGAGCAGATCACTTAGGAACTGACGTGAGTAGATCACTTAGGAACTTCCAATGGAACGACATTAATCTCTAAAATTGAAATTACATACAGATTGCAAAGCATTTATTAAAAATTCTCAGTTTTTTTTTAATGCTGAAAGAGACGAAAAATGACGTCTTCGATAAAAACAATAATGAAGGCTAAAAAGTATTGGGATTACGTATATAGTATACCTACAATAATCATCTTACACACACACACATGTATATATGTGTGTATATACATTTATTTATTTTTTATTTATTTATACGGAGATAAAAAGAGAGGGAACAATAATGGATGAGATCTTCAGCTGAGGAATGAATTAAAAGTCTCTTCTGACACGCATTGCAAAAAAAAAAAAATCTCCGCAAACGAGTCAAACAAGTATATAATTATACGAAGGGACGAAAATACGGGGAAAAAATGAACAATATCGCAACCGAAACGTGACGTATACGTGTCGCGAAGACAGCGAACGTAACGTGTGTTTTGAGGAAGCCAAATTGACTCAAGGCAAAAATCAACATGAAGTCGAAGCGACGAGAAGAAGGACGGAAGACAAACATAAATAACAAAATGAAAACATAATTAAGAGCAAAAGGCGAACGAGTGTGAGCGAAGTAAGAGCGAAAGCGACACTGCGGGGAGATGTTAAGAGTGAGAGTGAGAGAGGGATAAAGAAGATGGGAGACAGAGAAAGCGAGAGAGGGGGGGGGGGGGCAGGAGAGAGAAAGAAAGATGGAGGGAATCGAGGAACGAAGCACGGAGGAGGGAAGGGAACATAGATAACGGTAACGTTTGTTGATCCTATAATCAGCAGACTCATAACCTTACTTTTTACATTCACTTTTCAAGGACCATCGCGATCGAGTCGCTCGAGTGTCACGACGACGTCACGATAACGTTGGAACGAGCGCCACCTTTTTCAATATGCCGGCGTTATCTGAACATCGAAAAGGCTTTCGACGCGGCGTATTGCTAAATCATGCGTAATTGTGTTTTCATTCGCTTTTTTCGCTTGACCCAGTTTCAGTCCGTAGACTAATCACCTCGTACACTATATATATATATATATGTATGCGTGAATCAAGCCCATTGTAAGGTCGTTAAAGTTCGCAAAAACGACGAAATTCTCGTGAGGTGACTTGTCGACGCAAGAAACATCATTCGAACAGTTACTGAATGCCTATTTCCGGAATGACCTCGAAAGTAGATTTGTAACGAAATTCATTAAAAGCGATAATTGCAATGATTGCAATTAGCGATCATCACTGGACGGTTCGTGATCTGTTTCGAAAAGTATATTACACACACACACACCTACACGTCGAATCTTGAAATGTAACATTTCAATATAGCCCTCGTGTATTATATAAAAACCAAGTACCGTTCCTTCGTTCAACGGTAAAAGTCTGATAACGAGGCCAACTTTATCTGGAAAACAGCAGCAGTTTCGTCAAACTACAACAATAACAACAACAAAAACGCACCGTGGTAATTGTTCGACGATAATGAGAGAAACATCGGTTTCCCGGTAAAGAATTCCTCAATTCTTAAGGCATCGGTCCGAGGATCGAAGAAAGGATATACGAGAGAAAGAGAGAAAGCAACAGCAACAGAAAGAGGGTCCGACCTTTCTGGAGAAAAATGCTATATCTGATCCTATACAAATCGTTAACGTCAAGTCCCTGAACTTCGGAGCGGGACGTCAGGTTCGAAATCAACATAAAATGTGAAAAACTGAAACACGACCAAAATCGTATAAACAGTATATAGTGTTCAGAATATGCCGTATTATATTTATTATCATGAACAATAACTGCAGTATATATTGTACTCGAATCCAGGAATAATTAAAAATACCCAACATGTAATATAATTCCCCTCGAGCTCTGTTCTTAATACGGGGGATGTTCCTTGAAGGCAAACATTCACTGAATAAACTCTCGAAGAGTCAGTAAATATTACAAATATCATAATAACTATTTTATATATGTTATATAATTAAATTTGAATTAAAATTCTATTTTGTTATAAAATTTCGTTTTACTTATTGTTGCCTCTAACCGTAACTGCAGCAAAATATAAATTCATATAAACCATTCTGAAAATATATCATGATATACTTTTTGACAATTTTTATTTAGGTATATTTATATATTTTCTTTTAATTTTGCGTTTTCTTACATTTATAATATTATTATATAGTTTTTAGTTTTCTTTTTAAACATTTATAAAAGAGGATTACTTTATTTAATGAAGAATTATTTAATTTAATTTGAAAAATGACAAACTTGAAACTAGGCCAAAAACACGCATCAGTTAGAGATCAGTAAATAATTATCAAAACAAGCTACGAGTTCACAAATGAAGAAAAGGAGTGTGCGCCATATCTAAAAAGGTAAGAAACTTCAAGCAAATATTAATGAAAATCACATAATATAAAGCAAGAGTACACTGGTCTTTATTATCTTCATGTTCATGACCCTGATGTCAAGATTGAAAACTTTATTTTATCATTTTTAAATTCTTTTTAAATTGTAATGTTACATTTAACAGCAAAACAGTAACAACGATAAAAAAAACGAGATTATTATCTAATTAACCAATAACTAAATTTAATCCCTAGTAGAAAATAAGACCAGTTTACGGCCATTTTTTCTGGACTCCATTGCCTTTAACGTAGTGGCCAGAAAAGTTGGGCAGAAACTGGTGTCATTTTCTACTATAGGGATTATGAAAGCTGTCGTCATAACTTGAATATTACATGATAACCGAACACAGTAAACCAACGTTTTACTGGTCCAATTTTTCTGGTCTCTATGTTAAAAGTAATGGAGTCGAGAAAAAATGGCCACAAAATGGTCTGATTTTCTACCAGGTTTCCTCGTTTTTAAATTGGACATCATTTTGTAGGCAAGATTTAAATTTAAGCCAATTTTATTGATAGATTCTCCTTCTAATGTTATATGAACTATTTCAGATATAGTATATATACTCTTACACAACGATGATAGGCAGGATTTATTTTTCGCACGTTGTAAGTTAAGGAATGATTATACGCAGTTTTAAAACAAATTTTAAAAATTGCACATCAAATTTAAAACACGCGAAAAGTGATTTGAAGTAAGCAAGTACACTTGGCCCTTATACGATTTGTTTACATTAAAAACATCGTACATTTACGTTTCCGCTTTATTGTGTTTGAGTTTTAATGAACATTTTTTATCCGTAATTTAATGACATAATATATGTTAAAAGGTACAAACTTAAGATGAGACGTATATAAAAGCGTTCAAATATCGATCACCAGCAACTTAACACGTGATTAATACCACAAATATTACTCTTTAAATTTCTATCGATTTATTATATCGAACATATAATCGAAAAAAGTCCGGCACATTCAGCCACAATTATAATCCTCGGCGCAATATTAAATCCAGAAATTATTAATCGGCAAAATGAGCATTTTTTTCTCTGTAAAAAAAAAAGCGTAATATTGAAAAAATGTTTTTTGTTGTTCAGAATTTTAAAAGGATTATTACTCCATTAACATCGGGGTTTCAAAGATACAAAAAATCCCATACGACCCCCCCCCCCCTTCTATTTTTCACTGATACCTTTAATAAACTAATTAATAATAAACTATTAATTCGAAATACATTTTTTAAATTGCAACACTATATATATAATTTATTGATTTTTCAAACTGAATATAAAATATCCTTGGCGAATGTAAAAACAAACCTGAAGATTTATTATATAAAAATGATGGTATAGTTTAAGGACATCCCATTAAAATGTTGCAGAACCTCGAGGAATAATACTGCACTCTCGACCACCACCAATACGATAAGGGCGTATATAATAGGCCCTCTTTTAACCCCCTGTAATTATATTGTATACGCCTCAACTAATTTTTACAACCCACCTATACAACATTTTTCACGGGTTTACCACGGTGCAACATCACAGCCAACCAAACTGGACGAAAGATGAAAAAAATTTTCGGGACCATCCCCAATCTTTACAAGCGTCAACAAGCCAAGATATAACAAGAACTCCCCAAATGATACTGTCGAAAAGGCCATAAATAATGGCCGAGGGCCATAATGTGTTCAACGAACACTCGCGTCCTTTTACAATCTGATTGCGGCCTTTTTTTTATAAATTCACTTACGAGAAAGGGGGAATTTTCATACTGACATGCAAAAATCCATTGCAGTATACAAAATGTTGTTATAAATCAAACAGGAAATAGCGTTCACTCGTAAATGCGTGAAAGTTTCACTTTTCGAGCCAGCGGGAGTAGAAATTCGTATTCCAGTATCCTTATACAGGTTACTTCTCATTATCGCATTTTAGCCCATCAATTGGCGTTTATTTTCCTCCTTTGCTCTTTCCTTCCCTCTCTTTCTTTATTTCTCGTATACTATTGACCCGAGCCCAATGGGAAACTCAAAAATTAATATTATACTTGACATTTACTTTAATCCTGTTTCGACTTATTTGGAAATTTCTGTGCTATTAATGTTCACTTTATATGTGTATATCGACAGACTTAGAAGTACTCGTAAAATCTTAATTCTTGCCTCTCGTCTTCGTCTCGTGTGCAAATATTGGTGACATTATTAGAAGTTAAATCCCTGGTAGAAATTCTGTCCATTTTTATTGGATACAGTCCATTTTCTGGCTAAGTTAAGTGGTTTAAAACTGTGTACAGCAAAAATGCCCACAAATAAGCAAACTAGTTTTTTG
>JAPYZR010003227.1:0-26126 GCA_030522945.1 Trichopria nigra
CTATGGTAGACGGTAGAGACCCCTAGCGGTAGAAACGGGAAAGATATCGCGATGTCCAACAATACCCCGTGTCCAAGAATACCCCGCCTTCCCCTATACTTAATTATATAAAACATCTCAGTATTGAATTTAATTATTCATTTTTTTTGTAATATTGAAAAACGTGAGATTTGCAATACTTTAGCGCGGCCTTGTACCAAACCCTTACATTCTCTTTGTACGAGTGTACATTAAAATCTAATTGAAATTAAAATTAAATTAAAAACAAATATTAATTATCTCTCTAAATTTCTATAAATAAAATTTCAATCTTTCTTTAGTGTAAACCATCTGACTCACTCCAAATGATAGTAAAATTAGACCCCAAGAATTTTAGAGAGATAATTTCGTTCATGCCTAAATCTTGATAAATAAAATGCTATTAAAGAATAAAACACAAATAATATGGAAATTGGTAAAAATAAAGTTTTTATTTATAAAAACTAAAAAAAAAAATGTTATAAGTGTAAAATTTTTAAATAAATTTATATTTTTTCTCGAATTCAACGTGTGAAAGTTTAATAGCTCTATCGATAATTCCATAAGCTGTACCCATTTTATACGACAATGGATCATTGGATAAAAAGTTAAGATAACTACCGGAGAAAGTGTCTTTATGGTACCAATTAGTAATAAGTTTATTATTGCGATTTCTAATTACTGTTGTATTTTTTTCTATGTCTACAGTAAATTTAATTGTATTTTCTAGACCACAAACTTTGCTCATACTATCAAAAATATTTAAAATATTTAATTGTCTTTAATAGATCTCTTATTTTTTCGAGCAATGGAAGATGAAATTAAACTGACAAAATAAGCTATCTTATGTATGAGAATCAAGACGAGATACAATAATTGTGAGAGGGATATCTTGTGTATGTATCTTACGTAAACTATACACTCTATAGGGGCAAGTGCATCATGAACTTTAAGATTATAAGATGTATTAGTGAAAATGTACTTCAAAATTTTCAATTTATTAAAGTGAAGATTTAAATCATTTTGTAATGTAATTGTATACGCATATGTACTGAGTTTATAAGTATTCGTATCGTGTACAATAAAGTAAACATTTTATTGAAATAATCATCTTTATTAAATAAAACTGTAATATTCCCACTCAACCACAATGTAACAATTATGTAACATTAATGTAACATTTATGTAAAGAATAACCATGATATATTTGTCACAAAATTGTTACTTGTTGTGTTTACTGGGTGTTGCCTTTGTTAGCTTTAGTAAAGAGATGTCCTAATTTTCTTTCAAAAATTTGGAAATTTCTTTATTGAGATTTTTATTATTATATTAAAAAAGAATCATTTTTTAATAGGTCATATACTTGTGTAAGACTCTAATACATTTATTATTTTGAATATTAGATTTATTATTTGTACAATAATGTTACCATCATTGTCAGTTATGTTAGATATTTTTTAAATTCCTTCTTTAATGCCTGCAATACTGCGTTGGAAATTGAACGAACAAAAAAACACGATTTTTGATTCTGCGAAAAAGTGGAAAAAATAGTATACACTCACCTTAACCGTGTAATTTTATTCTAATTTACTATTTGATCAGAAAGAGTTAATTATTATATGCAGAAATCAAGAGTTTTAATAGAAAGAGAATCGTTATTATTTTTAGACTTAACATAGCTACTTAGGTTCGAGAATTATAAAAATGACAAGTCAATAAAATTGCGAATTTCAAAATAGATAAAATGGAGCATTCAGAATCGACCGAATCGATAATCACAACAAAAACACAGCGGAACCGAGAGTTTAGGAAATCAATGTGGAAATGACAGATTCGACTTAATCGACACATTCGAGAATTATGCAAATGTAGAACAGTACCAGATGATACACAATAATTGTCTGATTCTCAAAAAATTCATATTTAAATTCGACAATCAAGAATTGAGTATCAGCTAGAATTTTAGGTACAGGCTTACATTCGAATAATATCAAGCAATTATATGTATAGAGAGAGAGAGAGAGATAAAAGAAACAATAGAATCGTGAAATGAATTATCGAATATTAACATCTGCATCGATAGAATTGAAAAATAATAGATTTTTCAAAAATGATGATTCGAGAATAAGCAGAAAAATGAATCGAAAACTCATAATTGATAGAGTCGATTTTGTGAGAATCCTCAGACCGATGAATTCAGAATCGAGGATCGATAGAATCCAGAAATTGCCTCTAACAGCACCTTATGACAAGGTTCAGTGATGTTGCTATAAGCTTGTACAATCTTATAGCAATATCACTTAACCTTACTATAAGGTTCGGTGCTATTAGTGTGATTATAACTGGAAAGCGGGTGTATGATTAAGCTCGATACGTTCGAGTTACTTCGGCGGAAACATATACTTTTAATTAAGATTTTCGATACAACACATTAAATATCAAGCAAGCCAATAAAAAATCAATATTTTAAAAATTATACAGTGGCAATAAGAAATGTGCTAAACGTGGCCACGATAAATGTTGTGATATATATATGAGTCATAATTAGCACAAGTCGTTCGTCGCGAAGTTTCCTGGTTCGTTTCCTGTATTGCATTGCGCTGTCTTTCGAGAAAAACAGTGTGAAAGTGGTAGAGATCTATGCCAAAAAACACACGCATTAATCAGGAAAAAAGGCTGAAATTTCCCCGTGTTTCGATTAAACTTTCGACGTCGTTTCTGATGACTAGAGCACGATGTCATTTTACGCCTCTATCGGAAAGATCGATCTCCGTAGCGGTGGTTATTGCAGGATTTTCCAGCTCATCGATGAAATTATTGCCATCGCTGGACAAGATTGATACAGTGATTTAAGAGTCTTGCCTTCTTAATATTCTTAGGAAAAATAGGACTGCGGTTTGGCCTGCGGTACATTTGAATTATGGCTCGCGCTAGTACAAATCGCTATCCCGATCGCAGAAGAACATCCTGGTTGACTGGTTGCGCCGCAACGATACGCTTCGGTCCAGGCGATATTACCCGTTCCGACATTGCACTTTCATGAAGTTTCAAGCGATTAGTTTCTAGCGGATGCGAATCTGGTTTATGTCGCTTTAAATATAGTGAGTGCGAGCGCGTGATATCGCGCGAAAAACCCGTTGATATCATCCGCGCGGTTCGCGCACACACACATATATATATATATATATATATATATATATTAGTGTGTCATGCCATGTATTTCGCGCAGGGCCAGAAATTATTAAACTCATACCCGAATGTAACGGCACGCTTCGGTAAATTTTACATCGAACAGGCCGTGTAACATTGTGAATTATTACCAGGCGCAATACGCCTGAGCCCTCGTGGCTTTTAATTAAACTTTATACGCCCAGGCCTTTTTGTGTCGTTTTAGATTGGGTCAATTATTTGCACTGGATGAATAATCCACCTGGATTTGGTATTGGCGCGGCTATTTTACGAAAAATGTTTGCTCAAACGACGTCATGATTATACACCGTTTACTGCAACATTTGCAACCAGATGTTACATGAGCAGATATTTGATACGTTACAGGGTCTCCCTTGAACATTTTAAAAATTTGAACACGAGCTGGCTCTTATTGAGAAATTCAAACCTGAATCCATTATTTTAATGCTAGGAATTAAAATTGCTTAATAATATGAGGCAGACCTCGGTTGATACTTGGTTAAAGCTTGAGGATAATCGACCATTGGCAAAGGGCTCTGAAGTTGTCAATTTCGGCATTTTTACGAATTTGTGGAGATAGATAACATTTTTTTTTGTAAATATAGACGAAAGCTCCGGTAATCCATATCCAGATCTAGGAAATATTTGGTTACACTATAACCATGTATATTGTAACCTTTAAAATTAAGATGAGCTGATATGAGGAAGGAATGGTCAGTTTGAATTCTGTGGATGGTGCTAATGATTTTCACCATATGAATGTAATATATAACAAATATCCACGGAAAGACTTTTTGATTACTAAACTTAGTTGCAAAGTGAGGATTTAACGGCGGTTATATCAAATATTAAGAAACACTATTAAAATATCCCGTGTAGAAATTCAGACAGGATTCTAGCCGGAATCGCGGATGGCGCTTTGTTTGTTACCGCTGAGGTGTAACAAATCCTATTTATCTCCATGGCTAGCTGATTGCTGTAACTCCTAGTTATAAAATATACTCACATTACCAAATGTACAGTCCTTAGTTATGAAATACAAGATGTAGTATATATATTAAATTTAATTATACATATATATCCCCTTATCAATTCATGATGCATCTTGTAAACTACGAACTTTGAAAATTAATTTTTTATAAAGGGTAGTAAGTAAAATGCTTATTTTATATTGGAATATGGGGATTTATTCTTATATAGAATCGGAAAAACAAATAGTAAATAAGTTGTAATCTTCTAGATGAATACGTAGATATCGTAAAAAAATAAACAGTTTTTGAACAAATTTCAATAAAATGATATAGTGTCTATATATATAATAAGGAATTCAATCAATAAAAAATTAATACAAAATTAATACAAAAAATTAAAATAGATAAATTAACAATTATTAACGAAAAATAGATACAATCAAAACAAAAAATATTGAATTTCCATTAGTTAACGTAGTAAATATGTAATTCAATCAAATGAAAGAAAATTGAAAAATATAACAGATTCCCGAGAAATTATATCACTTGTATCATATTGGCAACCATGTTAATTCAATACCATAAATAAGTCGTTACTTAGTACGTTCCCTACATGCACCTATATACATTACGATTTCAACAAAGCTTACAGGTATGCTGCAAACAGTTTTAGTACCGTGTGGGCGAGTAAGGAAGATGTCGAGGGTTCACGAGTAGGCGTGATTCAATGCATATTTTTTATAGAGGTTATGGAGACACTCAATGATCTGTTTGTAAATATTATTTTTACGGTTTCACAGCTACATGGTCAAGTAAAAATAAAATATTTTGACATGTATATTTTTCGAATAGTCGATCAAATTTTATATAATTTTTGTTTTTTGAAGAGGGTCAACACAATATGACCGAAACGGCAATTTATTTATTTATTTATTTAGTAATAGGACTGTATTTAATTTCAATATTCTATATACTTATATAAAACTAAAACAGTCGTAAAACGAAAAATTTTATATTAAATATTCTATGTTATATAATTTTAGAAAATTAATAAATATAAAAAACGACAAAATATTTACATAACTTAAGAAATTCGCGTGTTACTTGTTATATAAATTCAGTACTTTTAAATCTTTTTTTTTAATCGTTAATTGCACAATTTTCTTTATTCGTTTTTCAACATAATTGAATAAGGAAAAGATAAGATTTATATTATTTTATGATTAATCTGACGTCAATACTCGACATATTGACTCTGCTGTCATTTACTATCGATAACTGCGTTTGAATGAAATTCGCGGAGGCACTAATCTTAATTGTGGTTGAAGTTAACCGAGGAGCTTTACGTAATTCATATAGCCTCTGATGTGTATTATATCATGTGGGTTTTTGCGTATGCAATCGTTATCGATTCTGATCTGATTGGTACCGTGACAGCAGCTGCGATTTTCCTAGACGCGTTACCGTTACTCACGTCGCGTTCTTCCGTCATGAATTAATACACAAGTGCCTATTGTTGGCTGTTTTAAAATAATACGTTACCTACGCGGATGTATTCTAATAAAAATGCAAAGTGTATGCCCATATTATATTAAATTGCTTTAATATTAAGGGACACTTTCGTCGCTTATACGGAACAATGCGTTTATTGAATAAAGATGTTACGAAGTTGCCGTGGTGTGTTGCTTAAATCGATAATGGTGCTATTGTCTAGAATATATAAGAATTATAAAAGTATACCTATCACAACATGAGACTGGATTAAAAATATTACAAAATCTTAATCGTTTTCTTTCAAATTTTAATAATTTAACATTTTCAATTTCAATCATAAATTCGTAATCAGAAATTAAAGAAATTATTTTGAAAATGGTGAATTATTCACCATTTTTTCATTCATTCCTGGTAACAGTGGCTTCAAATAAACTTTTAGGTTGACTGTATAGTAAACATTTGTGTCAATTAATTGTCATCATTGATCAACATTAATAGACTATAATCTACCCCCACTCAAGCAGCAGTCGACTTTAGGTTAGATTTATTAGATTAATCTAAAATTTTATAAAAATCCAACAATATTTTAATTATTCATTTATTTGATATTCAATTACTATGAATTTATGCCCTGCTAAAAATATTAGAAATATATTTATCTTTTCTTTTCTTTTCGTTTCGTTTCTTTTCGTTTCTTATAGCGTTGTTGCACTCGTGCAGTTTTCTCATAAAGAGCTCATGTTACAATGTGCACTTGATCGGTGCAAACTTGCACCACGCATTGCAAAATTTTAAATGGGTTCTTATTGGGAACTGCACGAGTGCATGTGCCAGTGAAATACGCCATTAGAGTAAAACTGATAAAAAATGTTTTTTTTTTCAATTTTTAGGCACTTTTTCAAACCAAATACGCCATATTGCTTTTTTAAATCACGGAAACGCAATTATGGCCCAGTAAATCGAAAGGGCGCACTCAAAAATAGTAATATAAATACGTTTTGTCATGATACTTTACCGTTTTCGACTTGGTAGAGGGCGTTAATCAATTTATCTCTACAGTCGACCAAATTTAACTTCCTGTAGGAGATTTTGCGTATGGTTTCCTGTGAGTATTTGTGGGCCATGCAGAAATCAGTTATATTTCGTCCCAGGATATATGAACCTCATCAGATGCTGAACTTTTTGTATTTTCTCTTATAATAGTGTTTGTGGCTTTCAGTCTTTTCACTATTTTGTTTTATTATATCAACATCCCTCAACCAGAGATGGCAAAGTATCTCTGTCATCAAAGAAATAGCATTCAAAGTTTGAGATAACAGTACGAATTTTCAGACATAAAACAATACATGTTCGAAACGTAATAAAATCTAAACTGGGCCAGAATGTGATGTATTCAGATTTTGGTAAAAATTGTTTCTGTTTATCATATTTAATCGATCGAAGGATTTTTAAGATATCTTTAGATATTCTGAGAATTATAAGAAATCCAGTCCAATATATATGTTATGTAGACAATGTGCTGAAAGAATCTGTGTTTTTGACAAAAAGTATCCGTCAAAATCAGAATAGGTTACTTTCATTGTTACTATTATTAGATCATGTTATTAGGTTACGGCCAATAATATGGTGAATCAATCTGAATGCCGAGACCTGCATATATCAAATCAGAAAGATGAGACTTTAAATAACTAATTCCAAGCTGTATGAAAAAAAACTCGTTATTATCAAATTTAGATGCATGAGCTTAGCTTTTGATAGATTACGCTCAGTTCAGAATTCTTCTTTACTAATTGGTCTAAAAGAATTTGGCCAGATCCTCATTCAGATATATGTTCACTTCGACATGTATTTATTCATGTCGAACTTATCCATTGCAAAATCAATGAAATCTATCGTGCAAACGATCCACTCAGCAAATTAAAGGATTGTTTGTTTCAGCACATTCATCTCGCGTAAGTATTTCCATTGACGGCTCAAAAGGATACGAGTGTTAGGACTTTCAAAGATTATTTCTCTCTCTCTCTCTCTCTCTCCGAAGAGAAACTTTGCTATGGTGCCCGTGGCTTGTCGTTATCTGCGGTTTGAAACCCTTCGCACGCGCGCATACACTTTAAAACCGTCGCGCGCACTGCTAATCCGTCACGTCCCGCTCATTGCAGCTTACTTGAAGCGCTCATACGTAGATTTTAATGTACTTGGAGATTGCCCGCAAGCTGCGTTTGTACGGGTGGTGTATTCTCAAGCGCAGGAAATATAAGCGTGCGGAGCCCGAACCACAGGGAATCATTAGTTATACCCGAGCGACGCTTACAACACTTGGGCTCACGCTTATATAATGCCTGTATGGAGTACAATAATATTTTCCCCGATCCAGGCGTTTAGGCGGGAAACACGTGTGATACCCCGGGATTCGTATGAATCCGCGCGTAGGAACGCGCGATCGTTTAGTTCGCACGAGGCATTTCTTATCCGAATAAAAGGTGTGTGTTCTCCATGTCTGGCTGGATGGCGTATACCTTAATTACAAGTCGCTGGTGGAGTTACATAATTTATGTTCTGCTAAGATAGGTCAATTATAGGAGCACATGTCCTTCGTATGCAATTATGCAATTCATTAAAACTCTTTCAAGCATTGGGATCCTTAGGGGACTGCATACCGCCTTATCAAGATTATTAAGATCGCACTTTACTAGGTACTTTATTATGCAAGCATAAGATATTAGCGATTGAGCAGTTCACAGAATACTCTGTCTTTCGTTCATTACTACTGTGACGGTTGGCAACAGTCGTAATGTGTTTTGTAACTCCAGGATGAAGAAAACAAAAAGTATTGAAGGACAATACTCAAAAGAAACGTGTTAAAATGTTGGAAACCCTTTAGGATTTCGTAAGACGTTCAAATCAAGTGGTGTAACACAATGTAGTGTATGTACAATGGACGTACATTCGTCCATGGACGAATGTATAATGGACGTCCATTCGTCCATGGACGAAAATTTCATGAATCAAAAAACTTGGATCCTTTTGTTCCCTTCAAATTGCTAGGAGTGAAAATTAAAGTAAAGAAGCTCGGTTTTCAGAAACCGAAGACTGACGTGTCACTCCAAGGAATTAGGAAAGTATGTAAACTTTAGACAAAGACTGACATTTAAAGTAGAATCGGTGATCCACTCCGAAAATTCCTACTAATGCAGCACGATGTTTTTATTGCGATTTTCATGCCTTATCAGTAATTTGGATGCGTAGAAATGTGCATGCGAATACGTCACTCACGTACTGCGAGTGAACTAATTGTTATCGCAGGTACGTGGGTGTTTAAGCAGCGTTTCAGTTGAGCAGCGCTGAAGTATCTACGAGTGTTGGTTGTGCGTGGGTATCCGCTGGGTATACGTTGAGGGAGTGGGTGTCGACATCAGGCCAATTATCGTGATGAATCAGTGAGCGGGTGAGTAGCACTTCATAAATTAAAATGTTTGCGCCTAGGTGGAGTTGTAACCGAGTCATTTAAATAATTGTCAGATAGCAATGTTCAAGTTTTATATGGTCAAGTGCCAAGATTTTTTGGCGATCATATTTAGGTTTTTTCATGGGGTTTTCCAATTAAGAACTTTGGACAATGTTCCTGTAGATTTTTCATGAGTTTATATCATGTATATAATATTCTGTGGAAGCAATATTCTACCAAGAGATTTTCGCTAAGTTAGGAAATGAAGAAGATCAATCGTCGATAATGTAGATATAGTTCCGTATATCGAATCCGATAACTGTAGAATCATCGGGTGGATATGAGCAGGAATTATAGGTTGGATATCGAAACGAGGCTGGAATCTGCGATTACGAGGCGTGAAAAGGAGAAGTAAGAAGAAATCGCGACGCGAGATGTCGGTGTGAGATGGAAAGATGACTGGATGAAGCGGTATAAAGGAGGGTGGCACCCTGGGGGGGGGGGGGGGCAGAAGGGTACAGGATGGTGTACTGTGGGGGACCTTAGATAGAGGATGAATCGTTGCGCACGTGCCGACCGGTTTGGCTTGTGCTCTGCACGAATCGACACCATGGGCACTCCCGCACGTAGGTAGTCGCAAATTTATCGATGGCATGGAAGACAGGAGCCCTGAGCGAAGTCGAGAGCCAACCGGTTCAGTTGGCGCGATCATCGCTATTAACTCATTAGCGGTTTCGGATTTCAATTTCGATTTAACGGCCAGCCTCTTTTATCGCGCCGAAATAGGTCATATCACTTTTTATATTGCTTTATTAAATTTTGGCATCTGTGTAATGAAGCTGGTGATGCATATTTTTATTTTTATTTTGAAATTACACTTTGGGATCTCATTAGGCAGTATAGCCCGGTCACATTCGAAAATGTAGAAATTATGAAAGTACTATGAAAAAAAAAGAAAGAATGAAAGTAACTCCAAAATACAGGATGAATTTGAGGAGAAACCTGATCAGCTTCAGTAAAGCTTAAAGACCAGCATAAATGTACGATACTGCATGACCATAAAAGTATTGCGAGCAATTAAGGCTGCCTGATAATTACGGGACTATACATTTAGATAAAAGTCTTAGCTTCTATATGTCCAGATCTTTATTAGGGAAAATCAGAGTTATCTGATCAGGCGTGCTTTATGAACGCCCAGGTTAGTAGCGATTGCTGATAAGGCATACTTTATTCGCACAAAATGTGATTAGACCGAAATCAGAAACATCTAATCAGGAACGTTCTATTAATCAATGATTAAGTCTTTATATCGATCTCCAGTAGGATGATCGACGTTTTGGTGAAAGGTTTTGATAATGAAGTTTAGTCAGATCATGGATATCTTATCTTCTATTATTATGGCTATATCTTAAGTATAAAATGGATATTATCCGTGTATTACTATATTTAATGAAACTGCATAATCGTGTAAATACGATCAGGGTTTATAGGAATGTCAGGTTGGGTTTTGATCAGGAAGTGCTTAAGGAAAAATCACATAATTAGGCTATGAGAAATTGATAAAGGAAACATGAGACTTGTATTGAATTTATACCTACATTGTTATGGCCGTTTATCAAGAAATTTATTAACGCCTGACCGCACTCTTATTTAGGAATTCGTAATAATGTATACAAATGTAATACAGAATTATTTTTTTTTTAAACACAAGCTGGTTTACGTATATTATACCTATACCAGATTAGGAATTTATATATAATGTTACGACAGCCTTATGAAACTGTTTGTTCAATTATTTTTTGTATCGGTACTTGAACGTAGAATGACGTTCTGATAAATAATATAAGTGTACTAGTATACCTGAAGAAAGTTTAAAAATACGTAGACTCCAGTTTGCACATATGCATAATTATATTTCTTGTCAAACATCTCGTAATGCGAAACGCTGATGTACAGAAAATTGCCATTTTTATTATGAAGTTCTAAATCAATGTACAGGTAAACACATTTGTTTCATTGAGATGTGGACAATATTTCTAAGTGATGCTATTGAAAACTAAAAATATTTGTTGAAAGGAAATTGAATTTCCTTCAACGCGATATGATTGTGGTATGGTCATACGAAATTGTCGACTATTAGAAGTTAACGTTCGTCCTAGGAAGGCCTCTCGGCGAGAAAATGAGGTCGTGAAACTCACAACATGTACTACTGAAGTATGATTTACGATCACGCGCTCCATTGATAATCGAGCCTTACTAATGCGAACTGGAATAGTTTAGAATGTGAAAAATGACAATTTTATAAAGACATTGAACGATATGCTTTATTGGCGAAAGTTCATTCGTGTACTTGTACGAAACGGTATAGATAAGGATTTTATCGGATGATAGCATCGTATCGGTTTTCGTATTTTCCAATAGGAGTGTTCACATTTAAGAGTTGGTAAATTGTAAATGGCAAAGGCCGTTTTCACTCGCTCATGTTCTCACATTATAGATATGAGAGGTTAATACACCAAATGAGAACAACTTTAACGGTTGATTTAAATTTGCTTGGAAAGAATTTATACAAGTTTTTAATGCACCTTTTTAAGTTATTATATTTACATTAAATTAAAAATAAAAATTGTCTATTGCATTTTCCGTATTCTTACAATGTTTTAATGAAATTAAGTTAAAAAGAAGTTTACGAAATTTTATAAAATCTGGTGAATTCAAAATGGCGACGGCTCATGTATGAATCTGCAATTATAGTGATAGAAATGTATATCCACGGTTTTTGGGATCGCCATTTTCATCCGCCATTTTGAATTTTGAAAATTTGACATCGGATTCGTATTATGAAGTTCTATAATAATGAATAATCCCAAAAACCCATAATATATGAGAAATTTCATGATTCTTCAATCACTAGAAAAATGCATATCCTATATATATTACACATTTCATTTTTTTTAAACATGTGCATGGAATTTTACGTATTTGCACATTAATTTAATTTTAGTCTGCACATATTCAAATTAAAAAAAAAATTTTAATTGAATTGAATTACAATTTCATTAAATTTGATTCAAATGTGCTTGTAATGTTAATATAAATTCAGTTGCATTTTTAGAAAATTCAATGCACTAGTGTACACTGTATGTGCATGAAGATTTAATGACACTTTTCACTGTCAAGATATAATCATTGCATTGTATGTAATAAGTTAATTACCCCATGAAACGTTTTGCATTTCCGACGAAATATGTGCATTATACATTTAACAAACATTTTCGCTCATTGAATGTTTCACGAATGCTCAGAATAACTTCCATTTTATACGTATAACAAGAACAATAGAAGATCCGTTGCTGTACTCTACCAATAAAGTATTTTTTTCTTCACTACATTATACATAATCAAAAACTTCATAAAATGTATACATATATAACAGTTATTTTGGTAAGTTGGGTAGAAGATTTTACACGTATAGCGATAGCACTTTTTTGTATACTTCTTCAATTTAAAAAAACATTAATGACGATCTTGTCACATTGCAGACGAAAGTATTGCTGTTAGCAATAAATCGAGCAGTCTACAGACAGACAGTGGGAATTGCGCCCCCCCCCCCCCAATTAAATTAACCTCGCCCAATTATTGCTGAGTTTATGACATCTATATCTTTATCATGCTCTTGGAAATCAAAGCTGTACATCTGTGTATGTCCTGAATAAAGGTTTCGCCTTAATTAATTAAAAAGTGTAATTTACTGTGTATGCATTACTTCCTTATAGCGTGCAATGATATTCTTTACAGGCATACAATGTGTTCTTTGGCGTTATAAAAGGAAACAATGCATGAGTTACATGAATCACATCTAAATGACGTTGGTTAGAAGTATAGTTAATAAACACCCGAGCAGCGTATATACATATAGTGCTAGTCATGATAAATCGTTAGCACGAGGGAAAAAGTAACGAATGAACTTCAACGAATATGCGATTGCCGATATTGTACAATAACGGTGATTAAGATCTCTCCAGTCTCAGAGCAGCGATTGTATCTCGTTCAGGAATACGAGTATTTATTCTTTATACCGTTGCGCAAGATCAAACAGGTGTAAAACCAATGATATAAGATAATACCTACTGCTCGATTGATATTTTATGAATATGCGCAAGGTTGTTTTTAAAGATGATTGGAGGGAAAAACATGAAATAATGTTGATAATCTAATTACAATAGTTTTGACGCATGATTTCTTAAACGAAAAGAAATAATTATTGCATAAAGTTGGTGTAACGTATTATACGCACAATGCGCAATGAAAATTGCAAGCATTTAAAAGTGAGGAGATATACAAACTATGCGGTTTAAAAACTGAATTGTTTTCCACGATAAATTGCTTCTACGCACTGGTCGTCGATGACAAAAAAAAAAGATAAGGAAATCATTTAAATAATAACAATATTCTCGTATTGTTCTGTTTTATCAAGATTGCTTTCGGTAACATTGCTAGTGACTGTTACTCGCAGACTTGAATTTACTTTTCGCCCGCGGTTATCTTCTACTTTCCCGTCATTGCAGGGCTCCTCGTGATGAGAAAATGCTTCGGGGATTTTGGGACATAGGCAAAGTACCATTCCTGATCGTCATCTCTTTTTGCGTTCAACTGCGATAAGTTTTCAACTAAAAAAGATTGCAGTTTTTCCAGAAGCGTCTTAATATCTTTTCTCGCTCGACCGTGGCTATCGTACTTAAATATTTTTTTGTTTCGTTTTAATTAATGCTTTTCTCGATCTAGTTTGGTTGTACGCATCGATGTCAGTGTCAATGACATGCGATTTTTGTTATGATTGTAATATCTTAATTTGTCATGTTCATTCAATCAATTAAGTTTTTATAATTTTTCATTTTCACGTTTATCATTTATAGTATTAGATACTAGTTATTATAGTTATTGATACTATTGTTGTTATTTGTAATTCATTCTTGGATTTTTTTTTGTTCCTTCCTAATTCCTAACTACTTTACTGGTAAGTTATCAGAAATCAATATCATTTATTAAGTTTCATTACCAAATTGTTATCACCACAATATTTTCACACCAATATTCTATATTTATATTCTTGTTACCCATCATCGTATTTCTCATACCGTTATCTTTACTGTCTCTACACTATATTATTATATTTACCAATTGTCTTCGAGTGGTGATAAATACCCTATTGCTGTCTATCGTATCACAATATTATTCATCGACGACATTAATATCGTAACACAATATTAATGTCGTCGACATTCATGACAAAATGGTTCTTATCCCAATTAAAGGATGATCAACATTTATGACCCGTATAATATTACCGTCGGCTATTACTATTAAGCTTAAGATGGTTTCTAAAGTAGAGCAGTTACCGACCTAACCTCAAAACAGGAAAAGTATAAATAAAACAGGATTGAAACAATTTTTCAAAATTCGGGCGTGGAAAGATGATTCTACATAACATATACAATCTTCAAAAAAATATCGCTGAAATTGGTTCAAAATTAAACGAGAATTACCCGAAATAAATTATTTTTGGTGCTGGTATTTTGAAGATTGTATATGTTATGTAGAATCACCCTTCCAAAGCCCAAATTTTGAAAAGAACGTTTCAATCACTTTTTATTTAAACTTTTATTGTTGAAAAACTCGGTCGGTAACTGTTTTACTTTAGAACCCTCTTAAGACTCATTATTATATTCATATTAAGACTTTATTATTTCTGATTATATTGTTGATAATAATATCAACAGTTTTATTCATAAACTGAACAAATTCATGTTATTGGTTATTATCTAAATAGTAACAGTCAATATGTTAAATGTTAAACTGTGGGAAAACTATATAGATTCTTGCACTTAACATTCGAAGGTGTTAAATCTTTTATAAGACACTTCGTAATGTTAAATTTTATTACCTCACGATTTTAAGAGGAACTATCGAATATACTGTATAATTACATTATATAACAATAAACTATAGCATTGTGCACTGTATGTACATAGAAAAATGGGATGTTAAAGAGTAACATAAAAAAGATATCAAGATTCAGATATTAAATTTTGCCTGCTTACTATTTTTTTTAGAGCTACTTTTTTCCTTCTTTTTATCCTTGTGAGCTACCTTCTTATCGATAAATTAATGATTGTAAAACAATTTATGATATTTTTATATAAGCAACAAATTGAACATAGATGTGCAACCTTAACTTCAAATTTACATCCAAATTTGTTGCATTTATATTCGTTGGATTATTTTATTACATTTCTGTTACCATGAAGAACTTTCGTATTTATAAACACAAATGGTTTTTGATTAAAAAATGTAGGTCTCAAATTGACTATCGGTGAATGAAATTTCCATTTCCGTTAATGGTCAGCAAGTACATTCCTTCCAAATTTTTGCCAAGTCTCGATCTCGCAATCTTCTACTTCTTAAACACTATGTATTATTCAGTATTATTTCTACCATCTCTAGTGTCAGATATTATCTACTTATAACTATTCATTTTTCTCACAGTATCAATGTTTTATTGCAAATTTTTATTGTTATTGCCATTATCATCAACAACGATGATTAGCAAACTTTCAATAATTATCAGGAGTATTGGCAGTGGTCATCATCATTGTCATTATCATCATTAGTAGTCTTGTAAATGTTATTATTTCAGAAATACCACTGATACCTTCAGTAAACTAACTATCTGTCTTCAGACATAACGGTGGAGCATCCTTCATCAGGAATTTTTTTTTATCAAGGTCTAGTCAGGCCTGAGAAAGTATCCCTCATCAAACGTCAAGAAATTCGATATATCATGTCTAATCGTACGATCCTGATATATTCTTTGATTAGGGCATTAATAAAAAAAATGGAATCCATACAGATCCTGATAACATTGTTCCGTATTTTCGTAAAAGAGTACTGTCAGAATCCTTACTACAAAATCTATTCAGTTAGTTCATTCAGTATGTCATATACTATAAAGTTCTGTGATTTTCAGAATCTTATTGCAACGTAAGACTTAATATACTTAATCCTCTTTTCACTGGTTATGCGTGAATAAAATTCAAATAAATGCCGCAAAACGATCAACGCCGTAATTAGCTAATGACTCGTAGAAGTCATCGACAAACGCCGAGGAATAGGTGATTTAGATTCGTATTCGCGTTTCTAAATGATCCATAGCACCTTGCCGGAGGCACGTTTAGAAACGAGGATGGAGGAACGTTGGCCATTAGAAATTGCGAATGCGAACCGCTCGCTGGGCGTCGATCCCCCCATGTATTTTCCAACTGCGTATATACAGGCGTGTAGGCAAATCCTTTTTCTCACACGGGCGATATACACACCAACACGAGTGCCCTGACGATCGGGGCGTAAATCTCTCGCTCGGCTCTGGTGGCATTGCGTTACGGCCACGGGCCTCGGGTTAGGCCGGTCGTAACGCAGGAAATATCATTTCTTCTGACAGCTGAACGAAGAGAAATCGAATTTTGTTTTGTGACTCTAAGCCCCAGAATTCGCCTATCGATTCTGTCGTACTTCCTGGAGATAATGCCGTTACAATCGTTATCCCATTAGATCCTACGCAATGTCACGAAAGAAATGGAATGGGTTACCACGAGCCTTTTCGCATCAATCATCGGGCCACGCGACTTTGATGTGATTGTATCAAATTTGATACTTATCGCTGGCAATTACATGTCAGGTACGCGAGATGTTCTGAAAGTTTTGCATCAGCCGCAGTTATTGCAACAATATACTGATGGAAGAAGTCCTTTGGGCTGAAGATAGAGAAAGTCTTAGCACTCGTTATCACTGCACCATTGCTATTCAAATAGTTTGAATTATCCTCGTTTCATTGTTTGAGTTGCGAAATCAACTGTGACTATCCAATATTGTTGAAGGCCATTGTTGACGGTTATTTTTGATTGTGATAAACAATGCGATAGACAATTGAATTTTCTTTCGGATAATCTTTCATTATCGAGAATAGTTTTGAATAATTTTAAACATCGTGATGTTGATGACAATCGACAGCATCAAAGGGAAGTCGAAGATTCTGCGATTGACAAAACTTGCAATATCTCTTAATTTATACAAAAAAAATGCTACTCGGGTTGACGACCGAAGATTGCGGGGGTGAAGCCCATGGTTTTTCCCAATGATGTTTGATTAAGTAGTTAACTGTCTAAATGCAGAGAAAGTAAAGGATTCTATTATTTCTAGACGTCTGGGCAATAAATATGCATTTTTATCAGGAGCCGAATCAACGCGTGGGCAATCATTTTTACAGACCGCAAGAACCGGCCAGTGCTAACGGAACCAGGTGTCTGGTGCGACTTTAATCGCTGAGACTTTCTCGTCGTAGATCATGAATTCATGTTCCAGCAATTTTTACGAGATTACAGGACAATCGTTATTTAGAATTAGTTACAAGTGTACACTCTATATATTTCTCCTCCTATATCTTATGACATTAATGATTTCATTGACGGTGGATCGTGAAGTTCGAGCGACTCGTTACGAATTCACAGTTTATGAATTCACGGCTATTTTTAGTCCTTTAAGCACGATATCGATATTGCCAGGAAAATTGTCGACGGAGATAAATCTTTTTATCGGACGATCAATATCCCTCGAAACCGGGGGACCGCCGGCATTTTGTGTGCAGACCATACAACTGTAGGTCATTCGACCGGAGGGGACTCGCTTCGAGTCAATACGTATGCATGCGATATATCGCAGCATATGTACTTTGAACAGACTATACAGCTCACTATATGTTCCAGACTCTTTCCACCTATGGACCAAGCTGCCTATACGTAACTCGACTTTGCTTTTGCCGCACGAGCAAAGAGGCACTCCCGACACGCGCCAATGCATGTCTTGCTCCATTTCATCCTTGCCTATTCTCACCACTTACTCACCTACTTAGCCCGCGAGACGGAAATGCTGACCGCGAGTTGTAACGACTCGATCAACTGACGGGCACTTCCAACGGAACTCGACTCTTTGCCCGAAACGCCTCTTCCTTGGTTGACTTTTTTTTTTGGATGCTCGAGCGGTAACTAGGCAGGTCAACGCAAAACACTTTGATGGTATAATCATGGCTGCATTTCACGATTGCTGCAATGTAATCCGAATTGCTTTTGGAGATTTAGGTCATCCTCGCGGGTAAAATAAGCCGGGACAAGGTTGAACGATTGTAAAGTAATTAGTTGGTAGGAAGTCGTGACGCCAAACAAAATGGCAGTACGTAACAGGAAGTGGATTCGATACGGTTTAATGAACTTCCCCGGCATATATCACAATTATGTCTATTTGATGTCCATGGTACGTCCAGTTGTCACTAGATGAATCATGAACATAAATAGGGTTTCGCAATTTTCGTCGATGGACAAATGGTCAAAAATAAGTTGATATACAATGGACGTAGATATAAAAATGCTTTTCTAATAGACAAAAACTGGACATACATTGATGACCCAGTGTACGTGTGAGCATGGACGTTTATTGTCAGTATATATATGGACATCCAATCTATGTCCATTTTTCGTTCGTGGACGTATCGACGAAAGTCATACTGGTCACAGATGTCCAATGAACGTTCATTTGCTAAATCGGTTTTCACTAGTTCGGAATTAACGTTATGACGAGAAAAATTCGAAATAAACATATCGGTAGGTCTAGCCCAACCTAACCTAACATAACGTTACAATCGAACGGAACACGCCTTTTTACGGTGACAACTTAGGAAATAAGATTATATGTAAATCAAGTTAAAAATATTAGAAATTAATAATCTGATCTCGAAAAGATCGAGATAAAAACTTAGGTAATCTGATTAAGAATGTTCGTGAACATATTTTTGCGAAAGGAATGTTTGATAATGAGTAGCTTGCATTTTTTCGGATCATCATTGGAATCACGATAACTGACGGTTTCAAGCATTGATTTTCGATAATTTTATTTCATTCTCTTTAAACTTCATTCGCTGGATAAAAAAAGAGAGCTGACCTAAAAGAATCGAAGGTCAAGAACTCTCATGGTTTGAGCACAATCTTGACATGGCGGATGAAATCCAGATCTAACTGATCACAAAAGGTCGGAGAGCTGGGCTCTTCATGTTTTGATGTATCCGATAATCTCTGTTTTAGTTGCGGTCAGATCAGATTATAATTTTGTATTTTACATTTTAAAAAATTAAAGTTATCTACAAATTTGTAAATTGTCGAACCCATAAAACTTTGTAATTAAATGAACTTTTGCTCGAGTCATTTCCAGCGTTATGTTTTTGCTACCTTTTCATAACTCGAAATAAATGTTAGTTAATGTTTTATTAAAATTTTATTTTGTGGTTATTAATTAAAAATAATTGAATTTAACGATCTTTGAACCTTTACGATAATGATTAAATTCATTGCTTTGAAAAGAGAAGAGCGCTATTCAAAATTCCGGTTAGTATCAAAGCTTTACTTGCAAAATACATTTACTGCTGTGTTATCGACAAACTATCGACAAGCAAACATAATATTAGTATAAATTTACACGTTACACAGTCTCTCTAGCAATCAAGCATCCCCTTTATGCGCTTCCAAAGCATGAGACAGTTTCGATGAAAAGTTTCCTTTGTGCCAAGTCAACGTTATTTACTGGCAATATCAAGAAGATAAACACATAGTTTTAAAGTAACCTCAAAAAGCAAAGCTTAAATATTAGAACTTAGTATATTCTGCTTTCTTAAAAACTCTATAGTCCAATGGAACTCGAACGCAATTCTTCAACGCGTTGCAGTGCATTCTTGTTTTTATTTTTTTTGTGGATTTGCTCCTACTGGGTAATGCCAGTCACGTTTCGTTCTCGACAGATTTTCAAAGGTGATACGCCGGAGAGGAAGTCAGGTTCTACCAGTTATACGATTTTTAGCAGTTGTTGATCGAATTTTCAATCATTTATTTTTAGAGTCCCGTTTGTCAATAATTATAATGTGTCGCAGAATATTTAAATCGATATTACATAAAATGATTTATTAATTGTCGAAATTTTGTCTTTTAATCGCTAGACGAAAATGTAAATCGTTTCTGTACTCATTCAATCAGCAAAGGTAAAACCATGAATATAATGACTACAAGAAGTACTATAAGAAGTTGAATCCATTCTGGAATAATATTTCTAACCAGGATTGTTCATAATTATGCATATATAAAACATCGATCATAGCAAAAAAAAGATGATTAGGAAAAATGTCAATCAGACCGTCTTCTTAGTAAAGCTGATTGAATACTTCAATAGTAAAGTGGCGGGCATCGAAATACATCAGCATGAACTATTATGAGAAGTTGTTCAACGTTTGTACTCCAAATAACTCACGAACGAATAAACAGAATATCTTCTGTAACCTCTTTTTGGATATGCCGGAGCAACAGAATGATTCAATCAGAAGTTGGGATACATCTACCAAGTGCTTCACGTTGCAAATTGCCGTTTTTCCGCCCAACTTCGACTTTTTTTACATTTTTTCATTCACTTTTTTCCAATTATCTCACGAACAAAACGTCCTAACAACATGATTTTTTTTTAAACACGCAGTTCGATGCGCCCGAAACTGTGGTTCACGACAGAATTGTTTCGAAAACAAAATGGCGGCTCACGGAATGAAAAACCCTTATATTTTTAGCCATTACACGGTTATCTCACGAACAAAAAGTCCAATCAAACTGATTTTTTTTGAAACACGCAGAAGCAATAATTGATGACACAATTGTTGCAAAAACAAAATGGCGGCCACAGAATGAAAAATCCTAATATTTCTGTCTTTTTTATAGTTATTTCACGAACTAGAAGTCCGATTAAAATGAATCGATAATGCGGGGGCGAAGCCCCTAGTCTCTGTATATAATTTTATAAGATATGGTTTGAAAATTTCGAAAAATGACTTTAAAAATGTTGTCCGCCATACTAAATACGGCAATTGGAATTTTTAAAATCTGACTTTCACAAAGATCAATGTTAATTTTCGATCCTTTTTGTGAAAATTCCAGTTAATTTAGACTGCAATTAACGTGAGTTTATTTAACCCCATGCAATTTGTGCCAATGTTCTACAATTCTCAATTAAATTCATTTAATTTCATTCCAAAAGTTCAATTTTTCGACATTATTGTCCGTTATAACGTTTTGAAAATGACGTATACATTAAATTTGCGTCAATGATAGGCGTCCCATCTACTATACCAATAATGACATGTTGCATTAATTGAACAGAAATCCTGTTTCAACATAATCTACTAAACATGAACGCAAATGGTTCTAGTCTGCGAATTTTGCGTAAATAAAACCAAAGTAAAACGATAATTGTGAATATCTATATTTTAATAATGAATACCTAAAATCGAAAAATGGGGATGGACCATAAAAGATTTTCTCTAATTTTCTTTTTTTTTTATATATATGGTTCCATAGTAAATGCAGCATATTTTCATGAAAGTGTTTAATCCTCTGATTCATATATATATTCCATCGAATGTTCGGAAAACCAACCAACTTCTTTTTTTCTCACAGATATTCTGCCTAAGCTTCGTATTGAGAGATGTTTGAAAATGTCGGATGCGATATTCGGATAGACCAAACCGGAAATTCTTCAAGTATCGTGCACTCTCGAAATAAAATATTTGTAGGTAAATCTTGTCTCGCGAATCCGCTTCATGAATAATTTCGGTCCGCCGGAGACTCGTCAGCCTCGGGCTATTGGCCCGGGGCGCTCCGTTCTAATTACGGCAACTGCGGAGCTCGTCTGCGCCCCGGGCGCGCCCTAGGGCCTTTTGCAGCAGTTCCCCTTTACTCCGCATCCCTTGGTGCCGGGTTTCCCAAACCACCCCACGCTCTGCGCGAACTTTTCGAGACGTCGAAACCTGCTGTTCCACCTTTATGGCTCACTGACTATCGCGCTTTTTGTCATTCCGTGCCGAGGGATCTTTCCCCGCTTAAATATTTATTTTCGGCCATCGGGCTGCATTTCACGAACGTTATTTAGAATTCGATTAATTCAAACTCCGAACATACTTTACGACTCTATTGAAATTTAATTTCCTGCACTTTATTATGTGTGTAATTTTCGTGCGGATCTCTGTGCAGTTGTATCTTTTGTACATCGAGGGCGGAAAGTTGACGATTTTCGTACTTGGCTCAGGAGCATAACGATTGTCTACACTTGTCTACTTTGCGACGGCCTTACATGTAGGAAAGTACAGATTTATACAGAGAAAGCACGAATTAATCGATTACGTACCTAGGGCGGAAAACACGTTATTATTGTCACGAATCTTGGATTAGAGTCACGAAATGATCTTCGTAATAATGTCATGCGAGACGAAAATTGGTTCAAGAAACGTCTTCGCTTTTCTAATATTGTTGCGAAGATAATGACGGGCATTCCTTTGTTTAGAGAATTTATGTTTTTGCCGTAAAATCTGGAAATTCTGAAAACTTTAATTTTTTTTTTTTTGTTATTTAGTCCGGTTTGAATTTATTTCTTGATACATATTGAAGTGTCAGAATTGTACGACAACTTTTCTTTTTGAACTTTAACACCCGGGCACGCAAGTGCTTCGGAAAACGCGTGTACGTTTATTTTTAATGACACGTTGTCACTCGACGAGTATTTAATAAATTCCTTTATGTGGGTTATGAGAGTTTTTGCCGCGCGTTCTACTCGAGAACAGGTAAGTCGTCGTTTTGTATCCAAGTCTCCTACATGTGCGTATATATATATTTATATACTTCGTGCCTTTTTACGTCGTTTAACACGCACAAGGATGCCATCAAAATGAAGCTTTCATGTAGCGCCCTTAACGAAGAGGAAGATTAACTCACCTTTTACGTAAGACCGATAATTGCTTGAAATAACACGCAGCGTTTTAAAATTGATTCGTGAATGGGAAAAACATTGAAATCCAATGTTTGTATACTTTGGACTGGTCGGCATATTTTGAAATGATTAAATATGACAGGAGGCATTGTAGGATGGCGAGTGGACCAGATTTTTTGACATTTTTTTTTAATTTGGCATGTACCAATTCTTTGTTATAAAAAAGTGATATTGTTTCCATGCATTTAACCATTGGCGATATTTATACCTTTTTAAGAAAAACGATTACATTTAAAAAATTCGTACAACAGATTTTTTGTATTTTTAAATATTTTTTATTTTCAATTTTAATAATACCACCTACCTGAAAAAATTGTGTTAAAAGTTTCAAAGTCGATTTTGCAAAACTTGGGATATTTTAAAAAATCTTACAAAATTCGTAAAAATATTATTTTTTTTTAATTATGAACATGTTAATGAATGGAAAAAAGTGGCAACTTGAAAAAGAGGTACTCTTCTTATCTAGGGCGCAAAATTCCATTTTGCTTTGAAAAATATACTAAAAGTGGTTATTAAAAAATAAGTCCTCTGAATATAATACGAGTATATATAATGTAGGGGCCATCAATTTTATATTTGTTTTCCTCGGTTAAAAAGTCGGTTACGTTTGTAATCGTTATTCTAATGTGGTCCATGTCTCCTTTATTTATTGATTTTGGTCAATTTATTTATCTTTTTGCCAATTTTCATTAACTTATACGTCTTGAGGCGGGTTTTGATCAAATGGAATCATTTATTTATTTTAATTTAGTAATTCATTAGTGTTTAGCAATGGCAGCATCAAACGACTTTTTAATCTCATTAATTCGTTATAGTCGATATGTGGCTTCGCCGATAATTAATCGTTTTCATTTATTTAGGTCAGATTAATTCTTTTTAAAACATTATCATAATTTATTGCCACTGTTATCAATTTCAATGATTTGATGTCCATCAACTCTTCGATGTCATTTACTTTCGACTACCGTTTGTTCTCATCTGTGATATGTGTGACAGAATGTTGAGAACAGATTAAAGTTGATCAGATCACGTGATGTCATATCGAATAAAAGAGATGCGTTTTTGATGATCGCTTCAGTATTAGAGTTTCAAAATTGTCAGGTGAACGTCGATGACTAATGATATCGACGTCGATCATTGGCGCAAAACAAGAAAGGAACAATGGACAGGACGAATGGGTCGGTCTATCTCACGGCTAAGATCATTCCACAGCAATTCGAGTCGCCTAATGGAGATGCTCGGATGTCTAATGTTATAGATAATGATGCGTTTAGCGGAAAACGAAAGAGGGCGGCTTTATACACAAGGCGCTCAACAGACGCAATAATAAATCCGTCACTAACGAAGAGAAGGACATAATACGATCGGTTGGGCAATTAACCGATCCCAATCATAAATTGTACGGGAGGCTACAGCTCATTCTGTGGAAATAGTCCCGCCGATAGTAAACCTTATACCTTAAGTGACTTCTTACTCGTGTTTTACGATCACCACTGTCACGTCGTTATATATATCGTCTGGTTCAAAATTGACTCGGGGCGTTCTGTTGCGCAAATTCTTGTCAGTTTGGCAACGAGAGATATTAAGATATAAAACGAATTGCAGGTTTTTATCGAGGAAGAATAATGAATACGGAAAGGATGAGACGCGCGATCAGTATAGTTTCACTCCTGCGAAGCGATCGTGAAATACGTCCCTGTTTACCGAAGCTTTTATAAACGGAGTTAAACTTTGGAAAATTATCAAGCGCAATAAATATTACCGATCGTGCACTTTCATTTGTGTGCCTTTATTTGTGTCGCTGATGCATCTGTTAATATCGTCGACGTTTTTTCGATGGTAAATGTTGAACAGTGTCTTCCTATACGTAATAAGTTTTAACATTTTATAGAAGGACGAATAAAGGAAGTGGGAAGAGTACAGTGTTCTCATGACATCATGGACTGATTATTGAAATTTTAGGCTTTAAGAAATATTGCCACTGGAAAATTTCATGATAAGCTTCATCGAATAAAGTATGTATATATTCCATATGCAAAATATACAATATATACAAATATAAAAATATATGTATTCTTTGTAACATTAGCAATCATTTTTGTGATTGTAGTACATTTTGTAACGTAAAAAACACTTTACATTTTAATCGCGAATCATTTTCAAATAATAATCATCAGTCGTCATGATGGCTTCCGTTTGGTCGAATTTTTTAATTGTTTCTTTATTATCCATTTTATATATAGGTGTCCAATGAAAATCATAAATATATATTTCTTTATATTCTCCCCCAAAACAACCAAAAACGTATCTCTTGTTTTCTGCACTCCTTATCTATTAAGGAATTGAATAAAAAAAATGTGTTTATAATTTTCGTTGTAATTCAACGTTTCGAACTTCAGTAATGATAATTCTTATCAATAACCAGAAGATTACCTTGGGTTCTAGTACTCTTCTATAAATTTTAATTATTTCTAAATATTGGTATGTTAGCTATTATTTTCGTCATTCTTTATTAGGTGACTTGTTTATATTTTAGAAATTGTATTGTTTATTCATTTTTACCTTTTTCTAATACCTTTATGCATATTCAGTAGGGTTACACACGATTATATTTTTTGTTCTTTATTGTGTATTGGGAATAATTCACAGAACTTTAAACTTTTTTGTCATATAGTAAAATATGAAAAAACTATTTGTTATTGAAATATTTTTAATATTTGTTCGCATTCTGCTTCTATTACTTAAAGATGTAATATTTTCGAGAGATATAAAAAGAAAATTGCTACACGTATGAGCTTGCTTCAATTGTTTGAATTTAGAAAATTGCAAGTAAAACTTTGTTAAAAATAATTTTGCTTTATTCAGCGATGTTAAGTATAAAAATATCAATATGTATATACGCCTGTACCTAAGATATAATGGTCGTTATTTGTAAACATATTTTCTAGAATATCCATCCCGGGAAAAAATGGATTAGATATAATTATATCTGGATCAGATATATTTATATCTGAATCATGTATGATTATATCTGGATCATATATGATTATATC
>JAPYZR010003228.1:0-14686 GCA_030522945.1 Trichopria nigra
TTTCTAAAAAAAATCGCGTTTTCTTTCATAAAATGTGCCGTAACTTTTTTTGAGTGAACAATAACCAAATTTGGGCTTCGGAATTTGAAAGAGGGATCAATTTTACGTCGGAAATGGTTTTTAAAAAATTTTTTAACTTTTTTTTTTCATACAAAAAGTGAGAGCCGCAAAGTTGTGGTACATTTTGCGTCCTCTTGGTCCTTAATGGGTTAATACATGCCATGTACATTTCACAAATTAAAAAACTTTCAAAAAAAAATCAAATTATGCTTATACACAGCAGTACATATTGTTTTGATTTCTTTTAATTCTCGAACAGAAAGCAAACATAACATATAAAAATATACCGTTAATATATAGTAAACAAAATTTGCAAAGCCATTCAATATATTTATTCAATTAAACTACATCTAATCCGAGTAATCGAAAAAGAATTGAAAGAATTTAATAAGAATAAAATCGTAGGTGTCTGAATGCAATTTCTTGACGTGTGTCAATCTTTTTCTGTACAGTATGCTCTTGAATGTCCAAAAAATATTCAGTGTTGTTTTTCCGAATCTTTTTTAATTCCTTTTTTTTTTCTCGAGAGTAGTCAAGAAATTGGATTCAGAAGAATGAATTGAATTCCAATTTCAATTCCTCTTGAATACCTTTTTACATATGACAGTTTGATGGGGATTATTCAGGAATACAAGAATACAATCGACGATAAATCGTCATCATTATTGATACCATCTTCGCAATTAGAAACGTTTCCGAATGAGAAAGAAAATCGTTTCACCTCTAATTATATATTAAAACGTTATATAGTATTTAACGTTATAGCAGGATTCTCTTCTTCGCGTCACGGGATTTTTTGAACTCGGGCCAATGTCATCCAACTATAGTTAGAAATTAAAATTCGCTTCGTCAATCTTCAATTAACTTTGTTAAATGTTTAAATATTCTCTTTTCTTATAAGATATATAAAAAGTAGGTAGAAATTTAATTGCGTATTTCGCTTAATATTTTGTTTACTATTGCTTGAATTGTATTGTCATTGTTTGAAGCAATATTTTTTTTAGTATAATGAAACTTTTGTGTAATTTATGTCATATATTTTTAAATTAATGAATAATCTATTCAAAACTACAATTAACATTTTTTATTCATTTTGTTTACTATTACTTCGTATTTCATGTTTTGTAATTTATTTTGTTTATATTCTTTTGCATTTTTGAAAAAATGTGAAATAAGTATAATAAAATAAATAAAATAAAAAATTTATTGAAACATAATTCAAGTAAATAATTTATGAGACCATATAGAAAAATGTACATAAAACAAAGACTGAAAAACAGTGACGGAAACAATGCACTGAATAAAATATACGATAAAATACAATTGAAACATGAATAGAAAGTCGGGTTTTCTACGTTGTTTTTGTCCATAATTGTAAGAAAAATGTACAAAAGCAACATAGAAAATTAGTTTTAGTTTTTGTATCATGTTTTATCGTGTTTTATTACCAGGGTGAATAAAGTGAAACTATGAATAAATTAAACCATGAATGAAACAAAGTAAGAAACAATGAATAAGGCAACGAATGAAACTGAGAATGAAACAATGAACAGAACGAAGCGATGAAGAGAACAATGGATAGAATGAAATAATTGATAAATCAGTGTAGCAAATAGTTAATAATAAAGCAATCTTTGAAGCAATGCATGAATGAAACAATTAATGTAACAATGAACGGAATGCCGAAGCGATGAAGGGGACAATGAATAGAATAAAACAATGTATGAAACCATAAACAAAACAATTAATAGAGTGGTACAATGTATGTAAGACAATGAATGCGACTATTAATGAAGCAATAAATGAAGCAATATATGACACATTGAAGAAAACAATTAATAGGATGAAACAATGAATGAAACAATGAATCAACAACGAATGAAACAACGAACGAAGCAACGAATGAAGCAATGAATATAAGAATGAACAGAATAAAATAACGCAAAAAAATGTTCATGAAACAAAGTATTAAACGATGAAGTGTAAACGATGAATACAATGAAACAGTGCATGAAACAATGTATAAAATAATAAATGAAACAATTAATGTAACAATGAATGGAATGAAGCGACGAAGGGGACAATGAATAGAATAAAACAATGGGTGGAACCATAAACAAAATAATTAATAGAACGATAAAATGAATAAGACAATGAATTCGACTATTAATGAAGCAATAAATGAAGCAATATATGGAACAATGAAGGAAACAATGAATCAACAACGAATGAAGCAATGAATGTAACAATGAACAGAATAAAATAATGCATAAAAATGTTCATGAAACAAAGTATTAAACGACGAAGTGTAAACGATGAATACATTGAAACAATGAATGAAACAATGAATGAAAGAAAGAATGAAGCAATGATTGAAGCAAGAACTGTAACCATAAATAAAAAATTACGTCGTTAATTCATTCGTTTTAGTCCGTAATTTAATACGTGCTTACGTAATATCGACATCTGATAAACGTCCTGAAAATCAGGTTTGGATGTATAGTGGAAGTCTATTGTGGACATACGTGTGCTAGTTGGCAACAGAATATACATATATATATGAATAATCAATGAACAATGATGAAAAATGCAAAAAAATCTCAATATTAAAAAATCAATCCTACTATAACAAACATAAAAAATAACAGTAAAAGAAAACGTTTAAAAAAATAATATATACATTTTTGAAAAAAAATGTCATTGTCACTTTAAGCATTATTGAATTATCAAAAAATCCCACTCATATATATGTATATATATATATATATAAATACTCTCATATGAATTTAATTTATAAATTCACAAAGTATTGCAAAATACGTGAAAAAAAAAGCAATTCATTAGTAGATCGACTTTTTATATCATAATACAGGCTTATATAAAAGTAATGGATAGTAATAGTAAACAAAAAAGTGAGTCGGTGAAAGTTCGCAAGTTCGTCATTTTCAGACACGTAGCCGTCACGGTGTCTGGTTGTCTTACGAGTCGGTGTCCGGTTAGTTGACCCGCTAACCGATTAGGGAAGTTCGTCTCTGGGCAGACGATCGATGCCGCAACAAACCAGTTTCCTCATTGATCTAGATCAAGTCTACACCGAACAAACTGGAATGCCCTAAAGAAATGAAAACAAACCGTCCTAGACTGCACCTTTATGCGGTCGTTATATTGTCCGTTAAATGAACTTCTATACAACTTTCGTTTTCATTGAAATGCAGAATTGAATCGAATATCAAGGATAATCAATCTCCGTGATGACATATGAAACGTAGAGGCGCATTTTTAAGGGCGATAGATATCACAATAGAAATTTGATCTAATCATGCCTTTAATAAGGATTGGTCGCGTAAATCTGATCTTGTTACTCATCGGACGCTCGAACAAATTAAACTGCGCAGGAAGCTGCCAAATCTCGAACTAAATGTCTGTCAATAAGGAGTAACTCTCGTCGTTTCGCAGCCACCTCCCATGTGTCGATAGATTTGACTGATGATTCATCGGATAGTTGAAAGGCCTTTGACACGATCCGATTTTAGACCAATTCCTACATTGTAAACTTACACTCTGCAAGGTTCTTCCTACGATTTAACATTCTATTTTTATAAATGAATACAAAACATTTTTTGTGCAATAAAAAAGAAATGACAACTTTCCGTCAAATTATGTGTAGATCATTGATAGACTGGACATATAATCTGCTTTGACCTCTGGAAACTATTTGTCTTCCTATGAGGACGCTTCAAATTGTATTACATTTTTCCTATAGCCTATCCATATCATATATCAGTGACATAGACATGAATAAAAATTTCAGATTGCTTTTCTGAATGAATTCCACTATAACGAAGTTTCAGTGTGGTATTATTTTTATTTGACGAACGTCCTACAGTCCATCTGGATAGGTTCTGTCCGGACCAGATACCACGTGGGTTCTATAGATTTTCAACTGCATATTATACTCAAGAAGGAAATTTAGTCAGAAATTCATCATGATAACATCTAGTCAACAATCTAGTAAGAAATCCAATTGACTGGATTCTGCACAAATGAATTATGGCGAATTATTTTATAGTCGACCCTTTGTGGACTATATGCAAATACACTTGTACCGAGATCATTGTTCGAGGATGGCCCCTCTTCGCAATATATTTAAATGGACCGCAAAGGCCAACTTAAAAGTTTTCACTATAGCTAAACTTGCAATCAGATCGAAGTTTGACTTGGATGTTTTACTTTTTACTATATATTTACTGTAGATATTTTTCGAATCTTCGTCATACCTTATAATATACATACCATAATACAAATGCCTTTTTTACGAGGAAATAATACGAAAATAGTAAAACGATGGAATTTGATTTAAAAAAAAAAAATGTTTGTACCAAAATCATGAAAAAATGACGTAGAGTTTATTCAAATTTCAGGCGTCCCGTCGCAGCTAGTCAAAATGTCGGAGGCACCTGGTAAGCGGACCAATCGTCGCGAATCATTTGAAAATTCGGAAATTTGCAGATTTTCATTCTATTTTTATCATTTGTCACAGACGACTCATTCGCAGTGGAGAGCAGAGAGACAAGCGACTCGGAAAGTGCGAGACCGCAGAGCGACGACGCTGACGAAGACCGAGATCGCTTCGGAAAGTCAGACGAATCGGAGACATCGAAATCAGGTTGGACTTTGTTTTTCATTATATATAGAAACACCATAAAAACTGCATTTTTGCTTTTCCATCCCCATTGTTTTCAAACGACTCGCGTTCGACCGGGTGGACGTCGAAAAAAATTCGCGCCGTTTTCCTTTCTTTCCTTTGTTCATTTACCATTGTTTCCACACTACAAAGAAATCGATAAACTATTTAAAACAAATATAACTAATAGTAAAATATCAAATTATACGTTTTTATGCAAAAACTGACGATCATTGCTTGAAATATACGTTTGTTGTCTGATTTACGGTGCTAACCTTGGGTAAAAATAACGTCTTTTGACCTCGGATAAAAGTTGCGTTTTTATACAAATTCATCGTCGTTTGGAAAACTCACACGGATTCTTTGTCGCAGTTATCTTATTGACGATAATTGTTAAGTTTAAAAACTGATAAACGACAAAAATATCTTTTAAAGATAAAAACAATAACTTGAAACGACATTTTTACGTAAATATTTTTCGTTGAATAATCTAGTAACAAATCTAACGTGGTGACAAATAATATAAAAGTGTGACTATAGCTATAATAGAATAATCATTAAAATGAACTGGAAATAGTGTAGACCTTCTATCACGAGTTAACCTAACCGACTTCTTTATATCTCGCGAGGCACGAAAAAGGCGCGAAATGTCAAGATTGAGGTTAAGTGCTCCGACAAGGCTCTTTTGGATGAACCGCCTGTTTAGTTCATCGGAATATGCTATACGTGATTTGTCATTTTATCCGCGTCTGATGTTTTGCAACTCCATGGAATCATGTCCCAAATGGTATTCACACTTATTATTATGACAGTTCCATATTAGAGTGTTTCTAAATAAAAATCCTTCAATGCCAATTCGAAATTTGCCCAAAAACCGGAACAGATCCTGAATAAAACCTGTAAAGGACAAAGAGATCCCAGTGTGAAAAATAAACACTTATCGTGTCCGTCATTTTTTAAGTTTTCGATGTCTTTTCTTTTCAATTCAAAAAAAAATACGAACGCGGGAAAAATTTGAAAATATTCGTCATTAGCAAAATACCTGACATAACCTACAAAACAATTGAATCGACGAAACGAAAGCGCTTAAAAACAAACTAAGATATGTTTGTATTGGCTGATCTAACCTAACCAATAATAACACCATAATTAAAACTGTAATTCTCGGTACATATTTATCAGTATTAATAAGAACAAAACAATATATATATAATATAAACAAATCAACCGAAGACGCAACAACCATCTCCCGTGATTCTCAAAACATAAAAATTAGGTTAAGTGCTTCGATAACTGTTCCGCGACGTGTAAACCGCATCCAAGGTCGAATCGGACGAATAAACAAACAAAATCCACTACCGAGAAATGACGGTCGCGTCGAACTAAATAAGTCATCGGAATCAGCCTAACTCTAGAACCAGCGAAGAGTGCGTCGATAGGAATAGAAAACTAAAAGAAGATTGCGTGAAGATAACGTAAGTCCCCGTTTCGCGTATCTTCAGCTATACGAGAGTATCGCGCGTCGTCGAGCTGGCGAGGGCCGAGCGGGCTAAAATAAATCCGCGGAGAATCCCGCCGTTTTAAATAAAACCGGGTTACCGACACGCATCTTGACAAAGCTATTCGAATCGTCATTCGCCACCACCTCAACATGACGTTTTACGGGTGTACTGGCATATTCTGAAATCGCGACAAAAATGATTGCTAAATACCCGATGCAGCACCCTTAATACACATGAAAACATTTCTTAGCTAATTCTTATACGATTCAGATGTTTACCGTGTTAAAGACATAGGAGAAATGTACGGTGTAAGAGAAAAAAAAAATGAATAAATTTCTACTAGAGACTATACTGACATCGTATTGTCAATATGATGCATGACGATCCTTTATTGCCCTGAACTCAATAAACCCTATTGCAAAGAACCAAATAGTTTTTATGAGTCACCCATATGAATTTTCGTGATATTTCAGAAAGCGCCTCAACGCCTGTGACGAGCGACGAAGCGGAGAAGAATGTTGGCGGCGTCGTGCCAGATGCGAAACCCCTGATAAATGCGACACAGCCGAAACAGCACCAGCAGCAGCAGCAGCAGCAGCAGCAACAACAAAGCAGAGCTGGTGAGTGCAATTTACTGCCAGTATTAGTAGAGCGTTTGCGTTCTGCCCTGGAACTGTCGTGCTCGAGTCAACGAGCAAGCGGTGAGGATCATCTGCCGCTCGAAGACTCTGGCGTCGACTCCGAGGAGGACCTGCGTCTGTGGACGTCGATGGGACTGGCCGAAAGCGAGGCGATCCGACCGAAATTGGACCTCAAGTTCCTCGAGGAGCTTCTGCTCTCCGACCTTCAGACAGCTTTAGCGCGATTGCAAGATACGTTGAAACGAACTGACATTGGGACACTCACCAGGTACAGCTCGACCTTAGACCCTTCAAACAAGCTTCACCTTTTGCGACTGATATCGAACCTTCTGGCGAAATTGAAGATCCCCGAAGAGGTGACTACCAAGCAAGAAATCAACGTTAAGTCGCATGCCGCCAGGAGGCGACGTGCCGAACGACACACCATCGGTGTTTCCGCGGAAGAACTCGCCCGAGCGAGAAAGTGGTTAGAAGGCAGAAGTGCAAATTCCAGTTCGAATCAGTCGTCATCCAAAATCGACCTGGAAAAACAAGTCGAAAGGGAGGGCAACGAATCTATGGATAAATTCCCAACCGAGCACACGCTACAGTTTGATAAAGTGCGCGATAAATGTATGAAAGACGCTATTAATCAACAGCAATCCCTGCAAATTAAGAATCGCGAATCTCAGAAAGAAAATAATTCGTATGACGCTGCACACATTTTAACCCCGCCAAGAAAGTTTGACGTATTCTGCAAAGACGACAGTGCCATCGATCAGTTTGACGAGAAAAACGTAGTCGGGGCTTATCCTCAGCCGAGCGCGCCTTCGAAGTACAACAAGTATACCGCCAAAAAGTCTAAACTCAAGCGTGCCAACACTATCGACATACCCAGTTATTTGAAACAAGCAGAAAATAATTACGGGCGTAATCAACACGGTTGCAATTTCTTGCGAAGGCCCATTAACATCAGTGATAAAGTAGTTTTTAGTGCTCCGAACGTCGTGCCATCCTTCGAGCCAAAGACCGAGAATGATCGTAAATTTCTAGCCCTCATTAATAAAAATACAGATTCGGTACCAGTTAATACAACAGCGCCGTTCAAGAGTTTCAACTATAGACAAAAGACTTCGGTGGCTGACAAAAACTGGACTAATCGCTTTTCGAACATCAAAACGACCTTCGATAAACCGCAAGCGAACGAACAAGAAGAACGAAAAGAGTGCATGGGTAATTTCAATGAAGATAAAGACACTGACATTCGATCTGTAAGAGTGCCTCATAAACATATGAAAAATATACCGAACGGCTTCACGCACGCTCCTACTTCTGCTTTTCAAAAAATAGAAAAATCACCATCTAAAACCGAGGCAACTCCGTTTTTCAAAACCGCTTATCTACCAAAGAGCGGCGGTTTACTGCAAGAGAAATTAAAGAAATTTGACAACGAAGTTCATTCCCAAGAAGAATTTCCTACATCGCACTCAGCCATGCCTGTAAAGTTTAGGGATAAACCTACGAAGACTATAAAGACAGCTTTCCAGGGACAACCGACAAGTGACTTTGAAAACATGTCGGATTCCGGACAACTTAATTACCAGTCGTTTTGCAAACAATTCATGCCGTTTACAAATCATGTGTCTTCCGATAAAAGGTCTAGTGTTGCAGCAAAATCCAAATTTCTGGAGAACCTCAGTAACGAGGAAAAAATGCACGATAACAGGCACGAGAAGTCAAAACCATTGGGAAAACCATTTTCGTCCTCGCAAGATTCCGCTTTTGCGAAAACTATGAAAAATTCAATAAATTCTGAACCCGATAATAACGAGAACTTTTCTAAACAATACAATTATCATAAGCAGTATGACGTGTATCCGCTAAGTGTAATTAATGACTCGGCTAATCTAACGCACGTACCAGACTATAGGTACGACCCTCATTACAACCGAAAACCTCTGCAAAAATTTACGAGGGATAATTTTGAAGCTTCTGTTCAAGAAAATGATTATAAAAAGATGGATAAACCAATGAGAATACCGCAACATATTGAAATTCCCCGATTCAACGCCCCCGTTCATCACGTTGGAGTTCAGACCACTGTTCCGACACTACGTCCACACACAGAATATGAACCAGAACTAACTTACAATCAATGTTACCATAGCCCACTGATGAATCTGCAATCCCGAAACAACGCCTCTGTGCAAACAATAATTTCTCCCACCAATATGATGCAATACGCGTATCAGACAGATCAAACTCCAAGCAGTCCTAAACCTATCAGACACGTTCCTCATCCAAGAACGTCCATTTATCACGACCATCCGAAACCTTTCCACGCTTATCAAAGCTATCCAGATACGAACTTTTCTCCGAATCCAGTTTATCACCATCCAGATTATTCAGCTACTCCATATTACTCACACAACCAACCTAGCCAGCAGACTTTACTTCAATCCAACGCACCTCTTGAAATACCGCAAAAACCATACTGCAGCTTGATTGAGCATCAGGACAATCGAGTTCCGCCCGAGTATCCCGTACGAAGTTACGAAGACGCGGTGCCATATGTTCAACCGATGCGTCATTTCCAGCCAGAATTGCCAGAAATTAAAACCACTTACGCTTCACCACCTGTATATTCCCCGCAACCATACGGGAGCGATCAATTCGATATTCAACAAGAAGATGAGGAACATATACAAAATCAAGATATCAGCCAAGATGGTGTCGTGACTCGTTATACTAGTGCTGTAGCAACAGTATCGTCGCAGTCCGTGAGCCCCGAGAGCGTCACCGAAATTCGCCCTACGCCAAAAGTGTTAAAACCGATAGCTCCGTGTCCGTCAATCGATACGCCAGTCCTTACTCAACAGGTAATTAAGAAGCTCCCAATATATCATCCTAATCGCAAGTTTCCCGCTGGAACACCGATCGATGTTATTCAACGTCACAATTTGCTCCAGCAAAGTCTAGTTCGTCGTTTGCAGAGTGAGAAGGACACTAACAAGAGTGCTCGAAGATTTTCCCAAGAAGTGACTCAAAAAGAAAGTCGCCTAGTTACCAGTCCTTCGTTCAACTCCGGCAATTATTCCGGTAAAGTTAACGCTTTGAAACAAGCTTACGAGCCCCCGACCGAGGGTTACAATACCCAAGATAAGATCAACCTCTTCGAGGAGAAGAACCCCAGCAAACAACACTTTCGGCCATTGAGTTTCCCGTCGAAAGGAAACGTCAGGCCGGATTCCTTTCCACCGAAAATGAATGTTACGAATTCGCCATCCAAACAATACGCTTCGAAATTGAAATCGAACAATCAGTCTCCCAATACCTCCATCGACTCGAGTGACGAATACCTAATGTCTTGCGCCAATAAGCCGTCCAGACTTGTCCTTTCCAAATCCGAGTCCTGGCACCAATTAACGCGCGGCAGCGGTGGCAATCTCCAGGTACCGCAGAATCTGCCACCGGTTGGTCCACAACTGCTCAAGCCTCCAAAACCGAAATCCCCATTGGCTGTCCGATATACTAAGCAATACGAAGCCTCTTGCTCCGATAATGTTCGCAAGATGGAGGAGAAGATCCAGAGATACTTTCACGACTCGTCAACGACGGTGATGAACGAGGAGCCAAAGCAGGAAATTAAAGAATCGAAAAGTAAGAGGACCCTAACGGCACGGCGAAATAATAGTTTGGTGAGGAGTCGGACGATGCCTCATATCTACGACGATAAGTTCTTGGACGATAATGTAGACGTCGATCAAGCCTTCGATAGCCTCTTTAAAGAAGCGACGCGTTCCGACGATCGCTGCTGATTTCGAAGGTTCTCAGTCGAGGTCGTTGACGTTTGCGTTGCTTCTCTTCTTTGTCGACGGTTCTTAACAACTGCAGCCTGTTAAGAATCTTTCGAAATAAATGGAGCGATAAGGAAGGGAAGGATTTGGAGATACGAAACGAAGAACTGGGAGACGTCAAAGTAACTGGATGATCGGTCGTTGCGATCGAACGCTTTTTTAAAAGCTGCTCATTTACGTTTTATAAACAGAGAAAAAAATACACGAGAATGAAGTTTTTATAATGTCGTGTCTGATGTGTGTTTCCAAAGCCCTGGATTAGAGACGGACGTTGTCGTCCTCGAGGCAGCCCCGATAAGCAGTGAGTCTTTTTTTGTTTCATGTGTTTTTTCGTTAAAACGAATGGAACTGCTATTACGAGTTGCTTAGTCAAAGCATGAAGATTTCAAAATTCACATAGCCATTTTACTTCATTCCTAATCGAATGCGAAATCTATAACGCTCGTTAACGAAACGTTTATTAGAATCTTTTGCAGCAAACGTGTATGGAGGGATGTCAAATTCAGTGTCGTTTCTTAATTGTACAAAATCACGACTGAATTGACATATCGAAATCACACGAGTCCCCAAAAGTTGGTCATCGTGCTTCGACTATGGTGAGCTGCAATTCTTGGTTGCAGTAATCAACTTTAAGTTTAAACAGTCCGTTAATATTGCTGAAAATAGCTGCTACTAAAATGAAACCATTTTTCGCTACTACCTTCACCGACATTGCTGTGAATGCTGATGATTTTTATTACCTTTATCGACATTGCAGATAATTCAAGTAATTCTGACACAGGTTGGAAGGCAATACACTAAATCGAAAACAATAAAGGAAATTGCATGATCAACAATTGAAGCAAACGAATTACATTTTTAAATTTTATTCTTTTAAACACTTTGACATATTTTCAGGACTATAACTGTACAAATAACATCCGTTCATACATTTAAAAGATACAATTGTTTAATCATTAAAAAATAGTTTGGAATTTGTTCAAACAAGCGAGGAAATTGCGGGCAGTTACTCCGCATTCAAACTATTCTTCGAGTTTATTTTTTATGTGGTTTCTTCATGGGACTTGTACACGGTACTTTTCGACGTGGAAAAGTTTCGACTATGTAAATTTTTCACATAATTCCTTCGCGTGGTTTCTTCATGTAATTTCCACACGGGACTTATGCGTGGGACTTTTTAACGGGTTGATTATTCGGTATACTACCATTAAAATTCAGCTTCGCAAAAGAATGAAGATACTGCGCGGATAAAGGGATAATAACATCATGGGAAATGTATGGGAATGTTCGAACGACGATATGGAGAAACCACGAGAAACCCACGAGAAAATCAACGTTTATTACGATTTGTTCAAACTGTTACGTTGATTCGTTTCAATTTCATTAACGAAGAGAAGATGCATGTTTTTAGCGGCAGATAACACGAAACGTTCTCAAGACGTTACATATATAGGTAATGCAAACGCGAGCGAAGTTATGATGACTTGACGACGTTGACGAAGCGCTGTTATCTGATCGTGTCTCATAATTCGAAATGTAAATACTAGAATATATATGAAACGAATGTAATTCAGATTTCTAGGCTTTCTTGTGAAGTGGATTTAACTCAGAGCATCATGGAAACACGCACCACATACGGCACATTTCAAACTGTAATTAATAATTCATCATTAAAAAAAAAAAAACTCATCGTCTTACGCAATGCCTAACACGATAGAAACAACATTTGAAATACCAGGCATTTTGCATTGAGTTGGAGTAGTTTTAAGTCGATTGTGATTAGCTCATGACTAATACCGTAACTTAGTAGAGTTCGACCTATGAATTAACATTCCTGTTAATATCCTTACGTTGCAGACAGGTTTTTTGGCAACAATATTGTTGAGTCAGTTTTGCGCGACTTTAATGGAATTGGCAACAAACAAAGGTTTAAATGCTTTAGGGAAAACATAAATGAAAGAATATTTTTAAAAAGTTCAAGGCGATGCGACAGATTTGAAACGCAGTACAAAAGCGTTAAATAAAAACGATTATTATTTAAAGCACTCGGTGACCTTTCGAGGGATTTTCCGAATAATAGTTTAAGGGAGTTCCGAATGGTGTATATTGTTAATCAGACGTTGTACGAGTGTAAAAATAGATCGAAAATTATAATATCGCAACATAGAAGACTGATATAACGTTTTATACACTTTTAGTTCTTGGCCTCAGGCAGGTTGTTTCCATTATACTGGATATTTTTGAAATTTTGTCGATATTATAAAGAAACGATCATTTTTACACCAAAAAACGCAAGCGTTGACGACATTTCATTAGATATTTTTTGTACGTTAAAGATACATCAAAATTGTTGCATATCTTTAAAAAATAAACAGAAAAAAGATATATATTATGTTTGATTTGTGTCACATTTCGTATTGAATGTTTAATTCACATAACAGCACGTATTATGTGTCAAATCATTGCTCAACAATTATCCAAAATTTATTTTCACTTTCATTCCAGTAATTATTTATTTTAAAAAATATTTTAAAAATTAATTTGAAATATTTCATTAAAAACATATGAAAATGTAGAAAAGAATTTTAATTTGACACAATACTCGTCATGGTAAGTAGCCCCCATGACTAAACGTTATTAGGGTAGGTTTTTGTCTAACGTGAAATTTGAACTCCCACCGATCTTGTTAGTTTGATACCTTCATTCATTAGCATGGTAGTAGAAGATTTTGATGAAGTGAACGTTTTTTCTGAAACTTTGTCTTACCTTAATATAAAGGAACATTTCTATTGCCGGCGACATTTACAAACAATTATCTTATTTATTTTACACCCGGAAGCTATAACAGAACGATATAAGAATATGTACTCCATCGGTACAGAAGAGTACAAACAATACAATGACTAAACAATGGATAGAATAAGCAGGAAAAACGTACGATGCGAATTTCGAATTGTTGCAAAATACAAAAACATTGAACCAAATTATTGCGAAATCCTGTCTGAATCCAATGCATGCGTTCTTTGCGCATAGAATGTAACCTACCCTTTGATTTTGATGTATATATGCACTCGTGATCAAAACAAATTATCTACAATTTTCAGCGTTCATGAAGAAGACCATGTCGCCTTTTGCAAAATTCCGTCAGCTCGATCGGGAGAACGCACCCTCTTCGCCAAGGTACGTAACAATGGTTCTTTCACATTGATGGTCACTATATAACGCGATACTATAAAAGAAAGGTGTAAAATCGTTTGACAACTGCAAGTGGTGATTAATCGCACCGCTATATACGTTTCTCCAACTGCCCATTCATAATCTTTGATGTACTTTTCTTTTTTCTAACTCAAAATTATAAACATTTTAATCCACTCATATAAGTAATCCATTCAAAAACGATAAAAACCGACTGAATATTTTACGACAATATTTTTGATTTCAGCGCTCTCAAAACACCAGGAACGGATTTCCGGATTAAATTCACCGATCCCAAGGTACAAAATAACGCAGCTGTGATAAAGGAGCGACTGTTGGCATGGTGCCGAGCAAAAACCAAAGAATACGAGGTAAATAACTCGGTTAAAAATTCAAACCGATGAAAATTGTAGAAGACACTACTGGTCAAAATATTATAATAAAATGTACGCTTAAATGACACTTACGATACACGGTAAAGTGAATTCTTACTCCTATCCGGACGTTTTATAATTGTCATTAAAAACATGAATTTAGTCGATGAACTCTACAAGTACACTTTAAGAGACTTAAGCTTGATGGTCTTAGACAACGATCTTTACCAGGAACCAACGTTCATCAGACAGATTGTTGATATTGTATATCAAATATCAATAAAAGATATTAATGATAAGTATATCTTTGGTACATTTTGAGGACCTATATTTCCTGTTTGGTACATTTTGAGGACGTGTGGCTACTTTGGGGACGGTCCCCACAATTTTCCTA
>JAPYZR010003229.1:0-14924 GCA_030522945.1 Trichopria nigra
AGATGTCAGGAATGGAGAGAGCCACATTCTGGTACCAGCCACCTTGATATTGGACTAGATTTTTAAGGTTATTCAACAATTTTCACAAATTTCACCTTCGTTAGACCTTACCATGACCTTGTGGAAAATATCGTATAAATATCGTTTTGAACGTAAAATTGTCCGCTCTTTTCAACTCCGAGATAAAAATAGGGGTTCCCATTTAAAAAAAACGTTTTAACCTCTAAATAATCTTGAAATTCTAATTCAAGGTCAAAGTTAATGATACCATTGCATATCCCCCTTCGCCCCCTACAACTTTTGTCTGAAGTATTTTTTTGTATTATGCCTCTATTTCGAGATATTTCCCATTATAGACTCATTTGGTCCACCCTGTTTATTACAAGCGTAAGTATTAAGAATAGATAATTGAACTTTGATGTTTCAGTTTGAAGAGTCTAGTACCAAAACGCTTTTATTGTATTAAAATATGTCGTTGTCTCCATTTGTTACACCCTCATTCGAATAGACAATAATGGATGGCATCCAATGCATGTACTTAGTATTGTATGATAACATGACAATGGCAATACGATATCCACTTAAAACCGACAATATACTCCCGCATGCCATAAATATATGACATAATGGTAAGCATCAAAGTATAAATGGCTAGTTAATTTTGTGTCAGGAAGGGACGAACTTAATGAGAAGTATCGATCAGCCGTCCTAAAGGTTTCGTTAGTCAAATTCCAACCGTCTATCTTTAGGCTATTTTGGACATACCTTGGTTTCGGATCCCCTTCTTATACCACATCAGGAGCATAGAAATTATGTGGTATATTTTGAAATAGTTAAAATACGCTTATAGAAATATAAGGTAACAATCATTTAACTATGATAGACTAATAAAGTAATTTCAATATAATGCATTGAACAAAAAAATTACTTGATTCAAGTAAATAGATTTACTCGATAATAGTTGAAAAAATTCAAGTTCTCGTTTCGTAAATTCGAAGAAATTAATAAATATGTTTTAAAAATAAGAAAAAATGTGTCGTATATTTTAACTTTTTATATGGCATGACGAAACTTTAAGTTAATTATTGACGCAGTAGTAAAGAAATTAATTTATAATTAAGGAAAATTTTACGAGTTTTTCAACAAAATCGATATACTTAAATAAAGAGATGTAATAATATTATTAAAAAAATATTTAGAAAGTGATAAAATGTGATGAAAACTTGCTTAACCCTATATTGCCGCCATCAATATTTTAATTTTTGTTCGTTTCCGTTTGTACTATTTTTATGATGTTAACTAAAAATGCATGGAAAAACCTTTCATTTATTCAGAACGCGTCTTTCCATCGACAAAGTACAAGAATTCGTCTGGAATTACGACTATTATCGAAAATAAACATATAATTGCGTAATTATATATATAATTTCATTTCATTTCAAAAAATGATAAAAATTAAAGAATTATTAGAATAAGAAAGTACATGAATTTATTGATGAGTATACTTCAAGTAAATCGAACAATATTTTGTTCATGGCATCAAATACATGTTGACCTTGAACATTTCTAAAATACGATTATAAAAAAAAACCAAGTAAAAGTATTTAATATATTTCAAAGTAACGATTTAAAAACTTCTTTTCGTCAGTTGAATAATAATAATAATAATAAAGAAAGATGAGACTCGATATAATACAAATATAAATCCCCATTGGGATGGTCGTCGCACCTTGGCGTGCATATTTTTAAGAACGATTCTTCGCAACGCTCCAGGATTCTTCGAGTAATTTACTACTACCATTTTCATTCCGCAACATCGTTAGGAACTTATAGGTCGCTCCTATGAAGATCAAGAAATCTTTCGGAAAAGTTGAAAACCCTTAAAGGGACGAAGGGCGCCCGAGGTGTCGCTGCTCCGGCCAAGTTCCAAGGAGCGAACAAGCGAGCCATCAACTCGCAGCCCGGTCTTTGTGAGAGTTCTTTGATATCGGGAAAACCGCCCTTATACCCCCTTCATACATTCGCCCCTCTCGACGACGCCGACGCTTCTGCGCTGAAGCCTAAAGCGACAAATTTTAACGCCGAACGACCCTACGACCGCGGACGTCGCTCGCGAGATGAAATATTTTCTCGTCCTCATAAATAATTCATATCCCTCATTAATGCGCAAATGTGCAATTACGTCCAGGGCTTTTTACTTCTTTCGAATTGTTGTTTAAATTACCGAGTCGCGGTTGTTTGTTTTCTGCGGTTCAAGTTAAAGGTAGCGTGGTTTTTATCGCGATAACTTAGTTTTGCATACCGGTTCGATAAATTGGTCCGGCGAGAATTCCTCAAGCGATGAATATTTCATTAAGTTGTTTCAAAGTGCGATAAATAACAGAAGATGATTCAAGAATGAAGCCATTGATGAATAATTCTTGGGAATGCAATATGAGGTTTGCGGAGCGTGAACTAACGGATAATTGCGAAGAATGATTGAGGGATTTTTATGTTAATTTACGTGGAAAGAAAATAGTATACGCTAAAAGTCAATCTCATAATATTTCTACTCGTTCCGTAGTACAAACAATATAATTGTGTTGAAAAATATGATACTAACGGAAATAAATTATAAAATCTCTGATTATACGATTCGGCTTGTAAGATAATAGCCCTCTCGTATTTTAATGATAATTATATAACTTTTGTAGTTTGTTCGAAAATATGCTGTAATTTGTTCTTAACAATTTTGAAGTATATTAAAATGAATTTTTTTGGGCCCGAAGAAAATTTTCGGGTCAAATAATTGTCGAACAAAATAAATTTTTTAATTTATTCTAGGAATTTAATGTTTTTCAAATTGTTTATCAACTTTCATGGAAGAATAGCCATAATATGACAAAAATAATGTCTGTTTTTCAAACAAAATTTCATGAAAATTATTTTACTAGGTTTTTTCATAATGGCGGATCCAAGATAACGGCTAAAAATCTTTATAAAATTGTATAAAAATCTTTTTTTTTAATTATATATCTATCGTGTGATTTGTAGGTCACTGATTATGAATTGGAACTTTATTTCAAATATTCAAAATAGCGGATTCAAGATGGCGTCTACTAGAAACCCGTATATTTTATAGCATTTTTATCAGAAACTAGTAATATTTTAATTTCTGACCGCCATCTTAAATCCGCCGTTTTGAATTAGTGAAACCTGATTTCTACAAAAATGAATTTTCTTGGATGCTTCCTCCATAATTGTATAAAATAATTTTTCTTATTACTTTGAAAGCTTATATAATCTAGTGAGAAAACGTATAAATGATAAAATTTAAAAATTATAAAAAAACGAAGTAATCTGGGTTGCCACTATTCCTTAAAAAGGGTTAAACTGGTAACCTTATACAGAATAACTATTGATTGCATCAAATACAAGAACACAAAATTGAAGACTAAATGGATTGTTGGCAAGTTTCAGGTTTGGTAGCAAGGTGAAGGACAATATCCAAGCGTGAAAGTTACTAGCAAATATTCGCACATGTATTTATAGCATGATTGCTCCCATTTTTACAATAAAACAATTTTTCTTGTTAATACAAGAAATTTTCTCATGGAGTATCGGGGCTTTATAATTATATTTCCCCATCTAATTGTATTTCCCGAAATCTAAAATGTTTCAAGGCGATTTGGCCTCTTTTGCGTGCATTTATAACATTTGGTAAAAGATAATATTGAAAAAACCACATTGCTAGATAAGGACATAAGATAAGAGATCTAACTACTTACGGTTCATCCAACCAAGCACTCGTAAGTAGTAACCGTTTGCAATAGTGAGACTTCCCGTATTTAAACAATTAAATTAAATGTTTGCAGACGTTCCATCTCTTTTATCTTATATACATATATATTATACTTTGCACTATATATAAAAGAATTTTAACATTTCTACGATTTTGTATTAGATTTTGTTATAGAAACTGAAAAGTCGTCCTCTCGTAGAAATGATTCAATTACTTGTAGGTTGGAATCTTATCATATATAACATTACATAATCTCGTCATAAGGTTCGGTGCTCTGTTAAGACCAGTTAAGACCTGTTCAGATGTTAAAACTTTTTAAAAAATTAGTAATTTTACCGTGTAATAAATATAAGAATTTAACAATTATATGATAAATATACAATTTGTTTTTTCGTTTAATGGAAAGACTTAAACTGACATTTTTAAAAACATTTCTGCGATATGACATTTCAGTTTCTGTAACGATATTGAAACTTCTTGCAATTACATCTTAACATTGAAAATAACAATCTCTGTCATTTTTCAGATCAGGGCATACAAAATTAATTAAGAATTCGTTTATTATATTATTATTCTATTTTTTAGATGTTATATTAAAAATATTTTTCTCTACTAAAAATTAACTAAAAATTAATCAGTTATATTATTATTATTATTGTATTTGTTACAGGATTATGTATTATTTTATTAGATACTTATAGAATCTGAGTATAAAATGAAATAATGGATGGAACATGACAATGGATGGTACCTTTTTAAATTAATCGCTATTTCTTCCCTCTTTCTGAGCTTTATTAATTTTTCATTTCAGTGGGGTATGAAATCCGGTCGGATATAAATAGTACGGTGTCCTTCAACTATTTCTTATACGGTATCACCTTGCATTCTAGTAAATCATTGTATAAGACTTACATTTATTTGTAACTGTCTACCAACTGGCTTAAGGCGGGTCTAAAGTATAGAGCAGTTACCGACCTAACCTCGCCACCCCTAAGAACGCGAATAAAAACCAATCGATGGCCATAATGAAATATTTATTTGGTGGAATATCGGGGATCTTTTATTATTGTGGTGGTAGGAATTTGTCATGGCTATTCAATGTAACATTTTATTATTACAAATTTTAATCATAATTTTTTTCAGTAAATAGCTCTTTATATCCTCTAGATATCAATAAGCATCAAAATCATCGGCAATACAAATTATATCCTACGTATTTTTATACATAGGATATAATGTATGAACAACAGATGATAATAATCCGCTCTTCTTTTAATTTTGTTCTAATTTTGTTGAAATTAGACCTTTCTTTAGCGATGCGCCGTAATAACACCCCGACATAATCCACCTTTCAAGTTAACGTAATTTACTCCGGGTTATCAGCATGTTCATTTTAAATGCATGAAAAATATTCAAATTAACGAAATATGCACACGTAAAAGTGAGATTTATGTAGGATAGGAGGATTTTTGAAAAATATTTCTCTTTGGAATCATAACGTGAATTCTTACTCAAGGATAAAATTAGAAATTTGTTTAATTTTATTAACAAATATTTTTTATTTGCCGTTTTTTATAATAATTTTGAAAATGTTGATATAGAAATAGCTTGAGCATCAAATTGCTATCCATTAATTAATTGTAAAATTGAATTATTCGTAACAAATTATTACAAAATTTTCTTATTAGACAATATTTTATCTACTAAAAATGTACTTTCTGAAATGAAATAATTTCAGTTTATGTAAATATTTATGTAATTTCACATATTCATATAATACGTGTAAATTTGTGTTGTTATAAAATGTAATTGTTATCAAATTATGCAGTATAAAATCATATATTTAACTTATACAATGATTGTTCATGGACTGAAACTTATAATCGTAACAAATTCTATATTATTTATATAAAAGATGTATCTTTGTGTATATTTGCTTAAATAGAGCGATTTTCACGCTTTTGTTAAAATGTACTACCCAGGATTTCAGAGAAAATATTTTTCTATCCAATATTTGTAAAACAGTATAAACACATAACTTTTAAAGCGAGTATTGAAATGACGCATGTTGGCTAAGCATAGGTCAAAGTATACTTAATTTTTGAAGTTATTTTCTTGAATTACTATATATTCAAGCCTTTATTAATTAATATATAGGATGCAATTCTAAAGCATGTATACTTCAGTATTCGGTTTCAACTTCATATTTATGTGTAAAGTGAAGGAAAATCACGATGTGTTTGAAAAGTAAATATACTAACAGTCTATTGATCGATTTTATTAGTTTTGTAATTAATAAAGAAAATGAGGCATTTGACAAAAAATTGAACTAAAAACTATGCTATATTTAAATATTTCTTCGATTTAAAAAACTTTTCTTAATTTAAAATAGCTCATCAAAACATTCTTGCTACGCACTAATTATTACGTCAAAGGATGCACATTCGCTACAAGTGTAATATTTGTAATGACCTTCGGATGATCAAGACCAATGCCGAGAAACCAAAGTTTAATAAGCGAGGGAGAATTGGTCGTCGAATCATCGTTAGAAATCCGCATACGATGCACATATTCCCCTTGGGTAACGTAGCTGTCGGATGGGTTGTATAACTTTGTGAACAATCCGGTTCCACGCATTCCCTAAATTTCATTGCTAATTTTGGTGTCCAGTATTCCGGAATAATGATACATTACAAAAACTTTTACTATAAATCTATATATGTTTTATTTTTTTTCTGAATTTATGAAGATGGAGAAAGTGCAATTTGTTATGCATCCAACTCGAGTACCATATGGACAATTATCTGTCGGGTCATGACTTTGACAAATTTTTTTAAAACTTTATAAAATGATTTTAAAACCGAAAAAATCGCGGTTTTATACCTTTTTTATGATTCATGTTGAATAAAGTATGTAACAAAACGTTTACAGCGATTTATCACATATATATATTTATATTTTATAAAAATCGTACACAACTTTATTTTAAGTTTTTACAATTTGTAACCAGTTTACAAAGTTTAATAATGTGTAGAAACTGCAAAAATTATGCAAACTGTATATACATTTCATTTACGAATTTTAATCACATTCGTCTGATAACTGAGAAAACAATGCTGTGGTTATACGTATTTACTTTTACAATTTGTGACCAATTGTATACAAATTGTAAATAATTTGTAAAATGACGTAGCGTTTTTGTCCATTACAGAAAGTTTGACTTTAGCATGAATTTTACGAAAATTTTAATCGTTAAGTTATTTCCTCTTAATTGCTGTTCAGGTTGCGATTAAATACAAATGAAATAATCTTTAGCGGCTTATTGGTAACGGTAAAGTTTACTTCTCATAAAGGTTAAAAAAGCATTATATTTTTATCCGGCTATAACTTTAAACGATTCTAGGTTTAATAGCAATCAATCAATCAATCAATCAAAATGCCTTACGATATATTATTTTTATAGATCTCTTCATTTTAAAGCCGGTGAAAGTTCAAACTTAAATTCGACTTCAACAAATGCGAATAAACTACAGAAACAAACCTCTTATACTTTTTAAATGAAAACTTTTCGTCAATTCTGGACATTCGAAGCATCGGTGCTAAGTCCCCGTAATAACTGCAATAGGTATAGAAATGTTAAGCTCCATAAAAAAAAAGTTGGAATCAGTTAGGCAAAGTTTTATATCACAATCCCCGTCCGCTAGAAATTTTTCGATTGCGGCGACAGTAGTCATAAAGACGAGCTCTGGCCGGTTATAAGGTTAGGCCGTTTAGTCGTATGGATTCAGCTGTGGCAGAATGCGCGACGTTAACCAACTTTCTGTTGGATTTTCCCGAGGTTAGCTCCAGGGCAAGGATTATGAAAGTACGGAGTGAAATTGTCGTGGCACGCGCACTTAAATACCGGCTGGGGATGCAAAAGGTGAAGCTGAAATGTAATTGTCTAAATGACATTATAACGCTTGTGTCTGTAATAATGTTACCATCAGGGTTGCGAGCAATTTTATTCCGACTCACAAATGCGACTTAATTTTATGAATGAAAAATTCTCCTGTTACATTTCAGAACAGCCTTGGTCCGAAATTATGGTACATCAAACATTGACGATCTTGTAAAATAACAATTAAAAATTTGTAATGCCATTTTTTGTGAAGCCATAGATTAATGTTTAACTAAATTCAGTGACAATTAAATTTTATTTCATTTTATTTTTTAAATGAAAATTGAATATCTTTTCAATGAAAAATTATTGAAATATAATGAGATGAACATTTTGTATGCCTTTTATTAACTATAACGCCCTAAATTATATTTACAAAAACGAGAGAGAGATAAAGAAGGGGGGGGGGGGGGGGGGGTAGAAAATATTTAAACAAAGTTTGCAGAAGTTCACTCATTCAACCAATGGTCCGTTCCTAAATATGTTGAAATCTGAGAGGGCCAGGGTTTTAGCAGCCAATCTTATGTTGAATGCGATATATATATATATATACAAACAAAGTTAGTCGAGGTTGCGACGATCGCGAGCATTTTATAGCTCAACGCTTTTATCATTTCTTAATGTTTATTTAATAAGTTTGAAAAAAATATTTAGGTTTATACAGAATAATGTAAAAATTCGAGGTATCATAACGTATTATTAATCAAAAAGTTTTTGTTGTGTCCTGCTTAATAGGTCAGATCACTGTGCTGCTAATCTATTGAACATAAATAAATAATAAATAAAAATTTAATACATTATAACATTATTGGTATCTATCCACAATTAAAAATCTAATCCATCCGAAGTGAACCGAAAGAATAATAAAAAAAAGTTTTTGTGCATTTGAAAGTTATCGGAAGACATCAATGTAAAGAAATTCTAAAATTCCGATAATTAAGAACCTCGGAGTGACCAAATTCAATACGCCCCCATCCACCATTTACAGGGTTCGGATCGAAGTAATCGGAAAAAGCCATATTGAAACTTTTTAGCCCCTCAATTTCAATCCTACGTGTACGTCATTATGCATGCTAATAAAATTTTCATGAAATTTTTAACAGCCTCATCTCAACATTTCATTTCAAATAATATATTTAACGGGTTGTAATTAATACAATTAACCCACGGAGAATTTTTCAACCAAATGCAAGAAAAAACTTAAAATCTTGTAAACTATAAATAGGGTTCTTGATGGCACAAAAACAAAATATATAGTAAATATCAAGATTTTATAGAAATGTAAGATTTCACGGATATTTTGAATATGATTAACTTGTATCTGATCTATTCGCAATGTCGTTGCCTTAACGAATCCCTTTCTCTGCGTCTAAAGGCAAATAACGTATTTACAGAAAATAGTGCGAAATTTCAACCAATACCACGCCTATTACCAGACAATTATGATAAATTCCTCTCAGAAACGTGACTTTTCAGCGCTTAATGAAAATCTTTGAATTATAGTCAATCTGCGATATGAGGTCGGAAACTTTCGACGAGTTTCCATACCGCAGTTTCAAATATGCACAGATGCGCGAAACACACCGGGTGCATGGAAATGTACCTGGAGACCTTCATGGCACGGTAACGATTCACATCCCGTATAAATCTGAAATGCAAATAGCAAATGCCAAGCGTATCGGACCATCGTACGGTTTCTACGTCCGCACCTTTACCGGCAACTAAGGGGAATGTCCTTATTTCTATAGCCACGTCCGAATTTCTAATCACTTCATATGTTTACGTGACTTGGACATTTTCGAAAACAGATCTCTTTAACTATAAAGTTTTCTGTCGAACAATAATATTATGAAAGTAGCTATTACATTGCAATATTCACAAGTAATAAAATCCGAATTACGAGAGAAACTTTCTGCTAAGTATGACGTAAAATGTTTCAAGTAGCATTAAGGTTTGTTATTTTTTCGTTCATTCAATTATTCATTTTTTTTGCAGTTCGCTTATTCTCCTTTTCATGAAATTAAAAAAGGTAAAATGTTAAAAAACTTAATTTTGGTTCATTGAATTAAATAAATAAAATAATTAAAATGAATACCGAATGCTCGAAAAGAATCGAAGGAAGTGAATGTTTGCAAGAAATAAAAGAACTAATGACACAATGCAATAATATAAAAATAAAATTGCCTATTGTGACTTATTCTCATTTTAGGGTACTTTATATTTGTTTTTAAGAAAGTTCACATTAACTAATGTTAACTATGGACTCGGTAAAAATATTTTATATTTCTTACATTTTAAGAATACAATATCAAATAATGCATGCTAAGTCTGAAGATTTTTCAGATTGAAGGAAAAGACAAAAAAATCGATGTTTGCTTATTCAAGTAATTCTTTGTTTCTTCTTTGATGCCTACTCTTCCTCATTCCCATTCTCATGAAAATCTTTGATCGACCCGCATCTCCAATCACGTTCGTGCAGCTAGTGAAATTTCGCATTCTTCTACTTTTACACTTTACCTTTATAAAATCTTCATGCTACCAAACATTAAATCGTTCTTTTATATTTACAAGTTTCTCTCGTCTGCAAAATTTTCAACGAATAATCATTGTAATAATTGTAAATATTGTTTCAGATTAAAATAAATATCAAGCGTAAAATAAACTTCACAAACGATTACATGAATGATGAAATCAGTTGGAGGCTGCTTTTGACATGTGAGTAAATCAGTACAAAACGAAATGATGCAAAAAAACAGCAACAACAAAAAGATAAAACAGATAAACGATTCAAGTTAAGCGTTTTCATCGATTTTCACTCTTCGATAAAGCGAAACAATTCGGCAGTTAGGATTTCAATGAATTCCAGTCCGGATTGGTCGAGCATTAGAGCGTTCAGCAGTACTGTCAGCCGAGTTACTTCCGGTACGGCAGTTTTCTCCAATCGAACGCAATGGTAGCGTGTGGTCGCCGTTTCCGAGTTGTCTCGTGCGATGCTCTGAAACGACTGAGGCTGGATTAAACCCCGAATAATTCTCCGACGTATCGAGTAAGCCGTTTCAAAGACACTCAAGGCAGATGACGAGAATTTACGCTAGAATATCCCCCGCGCGACACGGATAATTCCGTTGCTAGCACATTAGTGCTTTCAACATCTTCGTTTTGGTTGCACTAAATTTTCGGCTTTATATTTTACGTTCTTTTTAAACTAACGGAGATTTTATATATAACATTTTTTAAGCCATCATATTTTATTTAATTTAAATCACTTCCAAATCTTTCATGAAGTGTAGGATTCACCTATCTCATGTACCAGTAGTATAGATCTGTACAGGTCAGACGCACTGCATTACAGAATATCACAAGTCTGCTAATGGTCATTATGTGAGAACTTAAATTGTATTATTGATCCAGTATAGAGTATTATAAATAAAGCATATGTCGTTTATATGTTAAATAGATATCTTTTGTCAAAGTTAAAATAAGGTACACAAATAGAACGAAAAATATTCAATTTCCTTCTAGTTGTACGGAATTTCCATTCAGAACATGTATTCTATTTTTCCATACACACATATGTCCGTAGGACACAAAGTACAAACAACGACATTTATAATAAACGCACATTGTCACGTTTCACAGTAATATATACTTACGCCTGAATATCCCCGAGTGAAATATTTTCAATTACTCTTCAGTGTATTTCCGCAAAAGTGGTTTTGCAGTTCTCAAATAACCACACGTACGTGTAATAACCTCGGTGCATTAAACGGGCATAAAACTCGCCGTCTCGTATTAATAAAAATGCTGATTCCTCCCCGGGGTATTATATGGACTTACCCATTCTCCTCGACTCCGTACAGTTTCACGTGTAAATAGTGGAGCACTTGGAGACAAGTACATTTACGCTATTGTAATCACGCTCGTATACGTACGAAAGAAGACTGGAAAGTCATCATCTTTTCACCGTCGACGACGGCACGACATCTTCTTTGACTATCGGATACGAGGATAGATATCTCGACCGTCGTTCCAGGATTAAACGGAAGAGAAGATTGGCCCGTGGGATCCGGCGGATGAAATGAATTTTCAATACGTACCGAGATCGAAGACGCGGGCTGCTCGGATAAAGTATAAGGTAACGGAGCTGCCTTTTCTTTCTTCGCCTCTGCGAAAAATTGCTCTTTCCCCCCTCTCTTTATCTCTCCCTCTCTCTCCCCCTCTACCTATCGCTCTTTCTCTCGTCCACGAGGCCTTATCATTGTTCTCGGGTATTTCCGATTCCGACCGGAAAAGGCGAAAAAGAGCCGCGGTGGGAAATGGGAGTCCGAAAAGTGATATCGCGACGCCACCATTGTCGGCGGTGGTGGCTATTGGCCTCTTTTGGCTCGAAGACAACTTCTGCTAATCCTCCGTGCTCGTCGAATAACGTAACTCGCCCTGCACTTTCCACTTTTGCTGCGGAAATGCCTTATGTAAACGCCCGAATATCCTTCCAAGTACTACCAGTCGCGTCGTCTCCTTCCCATCTCTATCTCTCTCCATCGCATCGTGCTCTATGATTCCTTCACCGTCTCACTCCTACCGAGAGTACTCTTTGTCTCGTAGAAATCCTTTTCGTTAAAATGCTTTCTATTTCCCCTCGTGCTGTTTATTTCTTCACTCGCCTGTACCCTGTTCGTTGCCTTTGAAAAGTCCTTTGACCCTTTTTCACTTCGAAAAATATTTATCCTATACCCATATGACTCTTTTTTCGACATTCCTTTTCTACCAAGATTCAGTAGTTTTTTTTTTTTTAATTTAAAAATTATTTAAAAATTTAAAAATATCACAATAAAGATGGACTTTAAATGTTCGTTTAATATTTTTTAGAATACGAATGCGTTCGTACATTTTCTGATATCAAAGTTGATAATAACATAAGGTTTTAAAGAAACTAAAATACGTGGAGTTTTTGCGAAATTCTTACATCAAATTTCTTGAAAAATACTTACGTAAGCATTTTTTTTAATTTTGTATTTATTATTTCGAATATAATTGTTCAAAAATACATGGGTGAAGTTATTAAATTTATAATATTTTTTTGAAATATATATGCTTTTTCTCGAAATAAAATACGAAATGATCTCAAATAAACATAGAATACCTTCGGTGACCCAGAAACTGAATTCGATTCTTGTTCGAACGAGCTTAATTCGACGTATAGGATAAAATACTTTACGGCGGGTTGTACGTGAAAATATCTGACATTTATCCTACAACGTAATGCGATATTTCCGACTCGAATTAGAGGAAGGAAAGCTAATATATATTGCATATAAAGCCATCGTGCGAAATTCAAAGTGCTATGCGTTCTCCTTGTGGTCGTTATATTCAACCGGAAATAGCCTATCAAGCTATTCTTTGCGTTAAAACTTTCGGCGCGCGCGCGCGCGCGGACGCATTTCGAGAAACTTCTCGGCATTGCGAGAACTTTCTTTTGCCTTTTAACAAGTTTTCACTAACAAGCTTTCGTAATTTCTAAGCTTCAAATGCGGTGGAGCATAATCTCACTTTGTTAAATTGGACGGCGTATCTCTTTTCTTTTTTTTTAATGTGAATGAATCACTGTAACGAGTTTGAATCGTTCATTGTCGAGGAACGAAATTTCCTGAATAACTATTTCCTCTGCTTAAATCATGCTATTGTGCAAAATAATTTATTTCAATTGTTGGCAGATGTTTATTTATGGAACAATCGTGATAAATTATTCCGGAAAGTTTTAGTCTATGCTGTCGTAACGCATTACAAAATAGATGTTTCTATACATCTATATACTTTTGATAATTTTAAATATTCAATGGATATAATATCGAAATATATTCAATCAAATCACTGATATTTTTATGTGGCACTACTCCCAAATTAAATTAGCATATACACTCTGATAAATTGTCTTATTTTTTCTTGCTGGATGTGAATGGAAAAATATAATGAGCTGTATGATTCATGACAAAAATTCAAAAAATAGAAATCTGCAATATATAATTCAGATAGTCTTAATGATAACTGATGATATATTATATGTATAAATTGAATCGACATCTATTTAAACGTTCATTTAAGATAATATCAAATTGAAATCGATAAAACTAGTTAAAAATCATTAAAAAGAAAAATTTATTTATTTGATCATTGGAAAATAGAAACTCTCAAACGTGAAAAATCACTATGCTTTTAAAGTTACCGTAAATATAAAAAATGTACCCGCACTGATGCGAAATTACCATCAATGCTGGCATAACTATGGTAAATCGTCAAGATAAACTATTGTTTGAACTAAATAAAACAATTACCCTGAATTCTGCATCAAATAACGATCGAAGTGGCGGAGTTTGAAATTTTCCTAACATTTTCCCGGTAATAACTGCGTTGTTCGGATTTTTCTTGCAGCGAAACTGTTTCAGCGAGGCAGTCTCGGAGAAGCGCGTTAAAAGCATGCGAAATGCCGACAACAAAAATGCGAACAATGTGGTTATCACCTGGAAGCTCCAGGGAATAGCCAGGCAAACCGCGAGAACCCGCGTCTTGACTTTTTAATGAAGAATTTACTGATAAAAAGAAGCTATTGTCTACATTATTCGCTCCTTGTTGTCCAATCATGAATTTTATCGCATTTATTTCACTGCGATAAGTCCTATTCAATGATCGTTGATTATTTGCCGATGTATAATCGTGAAAATTGCATATGTTTACCTAATTGTAATATATGATTGAATAAAATACACATTATTTTACGTATATATTGAATATAAATTAACGTGACTAGATTTATAAATAATAACAATAATAATAATAATATGTACTTCCAATTAATCGGAACTATTTAAAACTTCTAGATTTTATACAGTTTGTTTTTCAAGTAATATATATGCTGAAATATGAAATATAAATTGGAAATATGCGAAATACATCTAGCATGCAAGTTGCAAGTATATATGCAAGATATATCTGACATATAATAATTGTATGTCATTTTTGACCATTTTATTAACAATACATTTTAAGAATATGCAATATAAATATCTGATATCTTAATAAGAAATAATCCATCTTATAAATGGGATATGAAGATGCTAGGAAGCTCCAGAAATGAGACTAGGGCTACTACTTCTTTTACTCTCCAATATCCATCCTATTCTACCGCTAAATTCAAAGGTGCGTTTT
>JAPYZR010003230.1:0-21128 GCA_030522945.1 Trichopria nigra
GAATTTTGTACTTAATAACCTTACATGCATGCTGAAGGATATAAATTCATTATTGGGAGGAGGGTGGTGGGTGGTGGTGGGTTAGGTTAGGTTAGGTTATGTTATGTTATGTTAGGTTAGGTTAGGTTAATTAGGTTAGGTTAATTATATTAGGTTAGGTTAAGTTAGGTTAGGTTAGGTTAGGTTAGGTTAGGTTAGGTTAGGTTAATTAGGTTAGGTTAGGTTAATTATATTAGGTTAGGTTAAGTTAGGTTAATTAGGTTAGGTTAGGTTAATTATATTAGGTTAGGTTAGGTTAATTATATTAGGTTAGGTTAGGTTAATTAAGTTAGGTTAATTAGGTTAGGTTAGGTTAGGTTAGGTTAGGTTAGGGGGGGCGGGGGCAGGGGGCAGGGGGGGGGTTGGGGGCGGGGGCAGGGGGGGGGGAATATACAAAACGCCCCTTGTTACCCTACTGATAGCGAAATTATTCTACTATATTTGCAATTAGTATACAATTATCGCACACGAATTGAGAAATATATATATATATATATATACATATATACAGTAGTATATAGATAGTCGCAAAATTACATATTGTGAGAGATACTTTTATATCTTATTAAATATAAAGGACATGACGAACGTTATATTCACATAATATTTATAAGCAAATACATCTAAATTTGATCAGTTTTCTATTGCGAATTATGATTTAAACAATTTTGTGGTTTTTAAAAAACATAATTTATATATATAAATATATAAAATTCGTTTACTTAAAGATATTTATATATAATACTGAAATTTATTATACAGGAAGCAAGTTACTAAGTGATATATATATATAACCTCAATCCTCCTATAAGATATATAGTCGTTATGCAGTCACATGAATTAAACGTTCCCTGTAGTAGTCCAGATCTCGTCTCGTTTACAGACGAGATCTGGACTACTACAGGATTACATGACTCGACAATTCGTGAAAACTAGCCACTGCTCATATTCTGGGGAAAACACTACAACGCCGTAAATGGAAATTAAAGACAAGTTTAAGACAGTTGACTTTATCAGGATGAGGGCTCCCCTAACCGCGGGTGTAACTGCATCAAGCATAGTTGGACACGCGCCGCTCCACAATACAAACGAAAGATTGTCTCCCGGGTTTATTATTCTCATGAATAATTTTATACTTGAAATGTAATTAACGTAATTGGCCAATGGAAGCTTCATTAGCCCTTCTGTTATACAATAACGACGTGTTGCGACGAACGCGTCTATACCGACTATAAACGCTACACTTCATTATTCACTTCACAGGCATGCCTTATCGATAATATAATATATACAGCGATATCGCAGTAAACACCGAGTTTGCGATTAAATTTGCTACTTAACCGAGTGGGTCCAGTAGTATGTATAAGTGAAGCTCTCCGTGATGCTATATATAATTAATTTTTAATATAATTCGAGTTATATATCTTTAAAGTCAATAGCAGAAGATACAAAAATTAATTAAAACATAATATAAAATTTTCTTAAGGAAAGAGTAAAGTTATAAAGTGGAAACCTGATATTCCCAATCATTTACTTGCCAAAGCTCGTTTAAACTCTGGATTTCTAAAGACTTAGCTTTCAGAACTTTTGCAATATTATAAGGCTACTCGAACTTTTATCGGCGCAGCTTTCGGCAATATTAAATAAAACATTAAGCAGTTAATTTTATTTATGACTATATAAATAATGCACAGTGAATATGGATATTTCTACTGATCTCCTAACCTCAAATTTAAGCATTCTTCGTTAGTATTCAAGTGAGATAAATGATATTATTTCAAAAAATTAACATTTAATACGGAAAAATGAGTCTCTGTTATTGAACTTAATTATTATTTTTTCCGCTTCCTTCATTTTTGTACTCTGTTTGATCAGACCGCAGGTAAATTTTAATCACCAGTGCGGTCAGCACGATTTTGGTAGATTGTTCTGCAGTTTTATGTACTGATTGTATTATGGTATCATCAATTTGATATCGCTGTAATTTTTAAATAATATTTATTCCAAATTAATATCATTTGGCAGATCAAATTCTGAACTTAAATTTGGATTGTGTTTGATTATAATAATCCGTCACATTATTTAGATAAATTTCTAATAAACAATGCTACGACATTATGCAATAACGTGAGATGTCCACGAATTTGCGTCGGTCCGAGATAATGTCTATAATATTATTCTTAATATCCACATTTCATACTTGTTCTATACGATTTACGGTTAAATATTAAACCGTACAATACAAAAAGACAATATTTAAAGACGATAATTTTCATTTGGTCGTACACGTGGTCGACACGAAATCAGTTAAACTGACATTTGATTCATTTATTTTAATTAATAATAAATCTTTAAATGTTTCAGGCAGAATAAATGCCGTCAGAAAAAAATCACATAATTGTTTTTTTTCCATCGTCGGTAAACAATAATCACAAATGAATTTCTACGGACCGTCCTCTTTGATCGCGTGTAGATATACGAAGGCCCACGAGAACCTATACAAACCGATAAAATCGTCAAATTCATTTTGTTGACCTGCGGCAAAGGTTTTGATCGAAGTAGAGGTAATCTCGCGATTCAACTTGCCAGTAACAACATTTTCTCTCGGATATCCGAGAGCCAATGTCATTCACCTTCGAGCCATTCGGCCAATCATCCACTCCGGCTGCCCGACGGTCACCCCCAAGTACATTGGACAACGTCGCGTCCATAAGAGAAAGTTTGGGGGAACTTATAGAGAGATGAAACGAGATTCGCTGGAGTGCAGAGAGTGAAAGTGAGATGCAGAAAGTGAAGAGAGAAATGGATAGATTCAGAAATGGACCGAAAGAGAGAGTTGCCGATAAAGAAAGTACAGATAGATCCAGAGATACTGTACGAAAGAGAGAGAGAGTGAGAGGGAGAGAGAGAAAACTTGGTCCTTCCGAAACGCATCGCCTTGATTTGTCCGAAGGACACACGTCTTCTCGAGTTTAGAGGGACATAGAACTGCAAATATCCTATCGCAAGGGGATCTCGTCCCGTAGGAGAAAACAATCGTAAACGAGAGTACCTTATGCGGGAAACGCAGTATGTTATACACATATAATGTTTCTCTCTTTCTTTCCGTATACATATACGTTCATCTTTTATACGATGCTTGTTCACGTAACCCTATAAGAAACCGCACATTCTCGACCATTGCTTTCCGTCTCGGAAAAGATGTTTTCAATTTGGCAAATCTATAAATGACGCCTAAGATGAACCTCAAATTTGTCAAAAAATATCATTCTTAAAAATTGTATTATTTCAATAACTTTAACATAAAATATGTAAATAAAAAAATTGTCTACGCGGGATTTCTATAAATTCCAGATCTATATGGGGGGCATGTGTATGTATTGCTTGCACCGAGCAGAAAAAACACGAACAAAATTAGTTCAGAATATATAAGTTATTATACAACAATATTATTTCATAAATTTTCATTTTAACTTAAAATGTCCAAGTAAAACAAATAATATATTAGTAGATTTACCGTATAATTTGTCAATAAAAACTTTGAAAAAATGAACAAGTAAAGTTCCTTGGGGTCACAACTTGATCATTTGTCCCAAAGTAACTAATTTCAATATATAATCCAACTTTCAGTGCAGGTCGATGAACATCCTCATTATACCTTAATAAAATCTATATACAGATTTACGATCACCGTTACAGAAATATTCATCATAAAATCTGATTTTTAACGTACTGACCGCAATGAGTACTTCAGAAAATAAAGCATAAACTGAGCGACATGTGCTACCTTGGCATTGACGAGTGATATCGATACTTAAGTTGGAAAGTTAATCCTTCTTTCATTGACATCTGATATACCATGACGTATATACCATGTGCTCTTAAATTTCATGTATCTTCCGCGTGAGAAAGATACACGAGTGGCGAATAATGTAAACAAAGTTCCGATCGATACATGCAGAAATGAAGGAATATGTGTACTGACATTTAAACAGAGGACACAGTTTCCTTCGTGCCTTCATTATATTATTTGCGATGGTGAACAATGATGAAGTGTTTGGAAATATCGAAAATACACTGAATGCCCTCGTAAAACGTTACAGGTTTATTTCCTTGCTTAAAAATTAATCGAGCAATAATGATTGATACTGACATTTGAGCACCCAGGGGAGATTCATCAAATAATAATTATAGGCTTTTCCGCTCGAGCACTACTCCAGCATTCTTTTTTGAAATCAATATCCTCTTATTATTTCTGTTTTGTCTATTTATCAATACATCAGTGTGTTTTACTACTCACTTCTTCCTGCTATAAAAATATACAGTTCTATTTCACTTATTAATTAATGATGTATTCAAATGTTTCCTCCTTATTCTACAGCAAGAATTCATAAAATTTAATTTTGCATTGCGTACATTCTTTGATTATAGGTATACTATAATTTCTGTATGTCTTTTCCTCTCAATCGAACCTTACATTTTTTTTCTCTTTAATAAAATCGCAGCATATTTCACTGTTTCCTCAGAAACTGAATTAGGAAAAATGTCAGAAAATAAAATATGCATTCCCTATGTATATCTATAAGAAAATAATATTTGTTAAGCCACTATATGCCATTAAAAACTGCGTTACCTCAAGATGACAATAAAGTAAGAGCTTCGACCCTTCCGGGCCTCACAGACTCTGCTTACGTACACGCAACTTAATGGTCGACCATTTTTTATGGGGTTTTTTGGGTTTCTCAAGGTATGAAACTTGTGGTAAAAAGATAAGGGTCAATTTTTTTTCTAAACGACTAAATTCATCATGTGGTCAATTATGTAAAACTATATAAAAATTGGAGAGAAAAACAAAAGAGAAATTAGGTAAACGTATAAAATATGCAAAAATTTGAGTGCAAAAAATCACACCTTATTTGATAAGAATCTTCTTTCATTGTTATAAAACAATATTCAATAATTTCATTTTAAAATAATCAAATTAAAAACGACGTACAAGATAGAGAGTGACAGCTTACATATTATAAAAGGAGTAATAAACTATCCGATGCACCTGTAAATGGATTATAAATAGATGAACAATAGAATAGAAACAAGTCTAAACAGCGAACTTTGCTTCCTATACTATGATCGACGGGAGGCAATAAGATATAATGAAAGCTCGAAAGAAAGAATCCTCGAATGTTCCTGATGTCAAGTCCCACCCTACCCGTCGATTCGTAAAGCAGTCCAAAGTCCTCTTCGCGAATATTAGCATGAAAGCAGAGAGAACCGGAGGAAATAAGAAAAGAGGGCTGCACGTCAGTAGAAACAGCAGAAACGTGTATAATCGAGTAACTAAACGATTTCGTTTGCAGCTGTAGCGTTCGATTGCCTGCTCGTAATTGTCTTCAAAGCACTGTTCCCCCATTGGCAAAGGGTCGATAAGTTATACCACTAAATGCAAATATTCAATATTGACGTTTATTTCAAGTAATCATTCAACATTGATTATTTTACGTTTCGTTAAAATGGACACCTATACCACAATGAAATTAGAATATAGAATAGAAAATTAGAATGAGATATAAATAAAAACATTTTCAGCTAATGCTTAGACTAATTCTTTACCGTATTAAAGGCATATGGTAAATACATAATAAAATGTAAGAAAAAAGAGATAAATTTCAACTAGGATATAAATGTCTCTTTGTAAAGCCAAAAGAAAAAATGATTAAAAAGTATTTTTATTTCGCTTCTTATTATGTTTATTTTGTTTATACATGTTCCAACTTTTCATTTTTCAAGAAAATCATTAAAATTAGTAGACTTAGATGAAAAATGATAAAAAAGATAACTCGACAAAATATGACAAAAAACTAGACGAACTGAAGAAATATTATAGATAATGTTATCAATATTGGAGAACAAATGAGACAAAGTTGGTGAAAAATATTTAAAAATAATGCATCGTTGCCAAGTTGACTATTCCAAATATACGATTATTACATTAGAAACAGTCAGGAGGTATTGAATATTTAAAAATGAAGTTAACCATATATTGGAACTGGTGAACACAAAAAGAAAATAAATGTTGAAAAGTTATTCTAAATAATGGATTGATGACAACATTTGTTAATATAAACGAATCCATTTTTATTTTATCGTCATCGCTGAAAGTAAGCTTATAAACAAATTTGATGGTATTCTTTATGCTATTTATGTACTATTTGCAATTAAACCCAATTTGGAATTTTCAATAACAATAAATATAATAATATGTATATTCTGACAAATAATGTGTTGAAGGACCTCATTACAACAACTGACGACTTTACATTTGAACCAGTATTTTAATTACACGCACATTTAATAACGTCGACAGCGAAACACTTGTCGAATTTATATTGTATGTTCATAATTGGTGGATGCAGCGCGTGGTTGCTCGTACTTCGTTTACGTATAATTTAAAAATGAAAAGTTTTACTGTTCACAACATGTGGCAATGAAAATACGAAGTGTACTCGAGTTTAGGTCTGACATTTTTAAGTAACCCTCGTATGTTTCATGAGGTAAAGACGTCTGAAATTGAATAGTAGCTTAGAGCTCGCGATGAGGGTTCTTGCGAGTAAGAAGCTCAAGTACCACTTCATTTCAAAGTAATCAACTTTGAATGGACTTTCATTATTTCTATTAATTGATTTAAATTATTCTTACATTAAAAATAATTGTTTATTTATATTTCGATTTGTTCAAAATGTTCATTATGTGCTCCGTGGAAATTATTTTGTTGAAAATTTGTAAAACTCTTTAAATAAACTTTTTTAAATTTTCCAAGACATCGACTCTTATTTAGCCAAAAACTTGATTTTCTTCAAAAATTTAGGTGTAATTCAAGCATTAAATTTTATCATTCCTGGAAATAATGTCCTATTTCACCAAAAAGACTCGGTCCAGTTACATCTTGATTAAATTTTCACATGGAACTAAATATGAGAAATGCTATAGTTCGAACTAGTTCGGGTGAATGCGGTGGTTCACTCTAAAGTGCAAGAACTCGGTATGAGAGTGATAAAGCGAACCATTTCGAAGGGAATCCGAGGATCTTTTCTAGTGTTGGAAGGAGGAAGGTAACGGTCAACGCGAAGCATTTAATTATGTCTCCAGAAATACTCAGACGGATTCCAGTAGTAATGCGAAATACATGGCCGGATGCAATCATCCGTTTCCTTTAAACTGGACATCTTGCGATAGTAAAATTTTATACCGTGACTGTAGTACGTACAACGTACATTTTGCATGGTTACATTAAACGAAATTTGGATGTAAAGCAATTCGCATCACATCGGAATCTATCATTTTCCTTCAATTCTTGGATATTACTAAAAATGCTGGTGCAATAGGAATATACGTTGGATAATAATTAGTCGATTTAGTCGACCAGTAAACTTGAAGTGAATCCGCAAACTTTTCAATAGTCGACGTCGAACGGTCTTTATTGAGTGGCTGAAGCGAGTCTTTGACGGATCGCCCTATTCTCCAGTCAGCCGTCTACATAATCTGTCTGGGACTTGCGGCACGGGTTTTTATTAAGACGTTCCCTCGACCCCTCGCTTTTTTATACCATGAATTTCCCGAAACCCGTACAATGCCTATGTCCCCCATTGTCATACGTTGTAATATCATGTTATAGTTCAGTATTTTTTCTTTTTCTTTTTAATTAATCACACTATTCTTTACTTTCTTATGTTTTACCTACAAACATCAAGAATAATAGAGATATATCGTAATTTGTTGGCATAGTCCAATATTAGATTTAATTACATCTTAGTCAGTAACACCAATGAAATGGTAAAGGTTCCAAATTGGGATTCCATACGGAGGATACGTTAAACGTTTCACTTCTTGAGTTAGATCGGTGCTAGAATCCGGTGCGAATCCACTTGGATTCAATTAGTAGCAAGGATTTAAAAAAAAATGTTATTCTCATCATTCCAATTATGAAGGTCGCTAAATACGAATGCGATGTCAGATTTGCGATATTGATGTACGATTCAATTGGTTTAGCAGCCGACGAGCTGAGATCAATACTATATAGCTACGGCGAGAACGTTGTGTGGTCCATCCAATTAACGCAATGGAGTGATCCATCCATGTGAGTCGGGTTCGATATAATTCAAACATCTGAGGCAAGATCGAAATCACGCCGAGCCCGTGTATAAGACAAGATCAAGCTGACGAAGTTGATTAAATCAATATTAATTATTTATTTATTCAACCCTCTCATTTCTTTAAAATGAACCTATATTATATAGGTTTAAAAAAAGTATCTTCTGTTCCCAGTTCCAAAGCAAGCTTCTTCGTACTGTTTTATGAAGTCACTAAAGTATAATAAATAAACAAATAATTTTCTCGACGATCACTAAAGTATAATTAAAGATTTATAAACGAAACAAGAAATTGATTCTTTCTCGTTTTTTATTGAAATAACATTTTCTAATATGAACGTAAAACTTGTAAAGCATAAAAAAAATTTGAAATTTATTCGTTTAGGAATAAATTTAATCATTTTAACAGCCTTGACTATATCCCGTACATTAATAATAGTAGAGATGAAATTATGCTCCCAGATATTAATAGGGGAAGAAAATAGAAAACATTGATAGAATATGTGTAGATGCATTTATTCTCAACCCCATTTATCTTTATCAAGCGACTCATAAATATGGATCAACCAGATTCGCGAAGCTCACATTCTAAGAAACCTTGCATTCCAGCTTTCCGCGGATATAAATAAATTGATTTCCTCTAAATCTGTAATAAAATACTGATATTTTTAGATTTACGGTGGAACCGAATGGGAATAGCATTTTTTTTTTTTTAATGAAAATTAAGACGTTTTTTATGCAGAGTATCTTTTTCACTTTACACATAGTTTTATTTTATACCTTGAGACATCTTCTACTAAGAATGGAAGTTTACTTTTGAAAGAGTGAAGAATTTATGTGAAAGTAAGAGAGATCGATTTTTCCATAAAATTTTGCGTAAGCAATTGACATTACTCTACTTATTATCCCTAACAATTTTCGATAGCTTCATAAAATTTAAACAATGCTCTCTGTTATGTCAAAAAATAAAAGAAAGCATTTATTATCATAGGACTGCAATGAATGATTATGAATTTTAACGCTGTAGTTTGCTTGTTGTCGCTGAGGTTTCAGACACATGTCTTAACTGGTCTTAAATTAATCCTTGTAACATTAGTGTTACAAAATATATTATTACTTTGTCACTATATGAAATAAAAAAGTTGCATAAACAGCTGTGACTCTGCAATTGTAAGGGTCAAATGTTAAAGGAAATCTAATAGTCTCTCGATGATCACAGGCCTCTCGATCTCAGGGAAGATGAAGAACGGTAATAAAGTTATTTCTTAAAATATTTTAATTAAGACAAATCATTGGCTCGATTAAAATCCATATATTTATCATGATTTTAATCAATTTTATCACCCGAGTAGCAATCGTTAGCGGAAACGATATATTTCTGTAAAACGTAATCTCCTATATTTATTTCAGGAGAACGAAGTTCCCATTTCACTACACATTACGGTCCCGTGTAGCAAAAACTAATACTGGATCATAAATTGCAATATCAACTAACAATTAGTGATTTTGAAATTGTTCAATTATGCTGATATAAATAGAATTCCCACTTTCCTTCACTGCGAGAGTAAATGTTTGCGGTAACGATGATTATACTATACACATCGTCGCGTCGAGCATCGGAGCTGCAAAAACTAACGGCAATTCGCAAACGCCCTGCATTATCTTTCATGTTTATTCATGCTATACAAAATGTATACGGATGCACCATTGGTCGGGCGATAATTTTCAATTTACCATTACACGCAGGCTAGCGATTAAATAATCAAGCGAATCGAAACGAAGTTGCTCCAGAACAGCCAATCAGAGCTAATAATTCTTTTTTCGCCGAGGCCAGTTCGAACCGGGATTCCGTATTGGGCATACTCGTATCGGGCAAAAATGATTGGTCGAGCAAATAATTCAGTATATACGGCGGCCCGTGATATGATGTCGAGATATATATTATATTGCTACCCGTATGCACGCGCTGAATGCCTCGCAGTCGACCAATTTTTATCAAACAAACAAACCGCGTCATCCTCGTTTAATTGAAGAGGGTTCAGTAATGCGTCGCCGAGTTCCAAATGATTGAGTGTTTGCCATTTCATTTATTTTAATCCAATTGAAAATTACCGAAGCTTGAATGGCACGATTCGCGCGCGTTCATCCCTCTGTACATTCGATATCTACGGTGACAAGAGTTTTTCGTTTCAAAGTGTATTCATAAATTTGATGAAATAGGCTGAGATTAATTTAAATTTTACATTTGATTGGGCTCTTTCGTAATTAAATTACGAATATTCAAAATCGGCATGTCACTTTAATTTAAAAATATCAATTTTTCATAGAAATATGAAAATATAATTTATTCATATTCAATCTGTTCCAAATGAATCATTATTATTTTCGTAAGAGCACGTCAAAATAAAATTTGACATATTAAAATGTAATGTTGATGGCGTTAATCAAAATTAAATGCTCTGTCCTGCAGACGTTAAATTTTAATGTGTACATTCAGACTGGCCAAATATCCAATCTATTTAATTCGTTACATTGAACTGTCATCGATTTTATTCGACGTTTGCATATAGTCAATTTCTAAATGTCGAGCTAAAAATAACTTTAACCCACTTCTGCTATCTGGATCGACTTTTACGTATAAGGAACTCTTCGTGATATTGTCTTGTGTGCGATAGCAATACTTTACAACGATCATTTATACTTGTTGTTTAGTACATGAACTCACGAAAAGTAGGGTAATGTCGACTATTCCAGATAGTCGATCGCTTATTTGCATGTTTTCGATATAAGGATTTGCACATAAATTCTGTCCCATTTCATAAAGCATCAAGTTTCCAATTGTCGAGTCCCCAAGCAACTAACCTTTAGGATTGATATTATTTCTTCATTATTTTACTGAGTTTCTTTGTAATGGTTTTTCATTCAAAAATTTCGTTGCTTAGACGTGACTAAAATTAATAAAGAATAATCGCAAAATATGAAGGATTCTTTCAAGATTTGTACACATTAATAAACATTATATAGCTTCCTTTGAATTAGTATACGAATATCAGAGATTATAAAAAGAGTAAACAAACGCCTAAAAATTCAACGCGTACCTGTTTTGACCATTCACACAACCGCAAATTACTCGCTTGTGAATAAAACCCAATTACGCACAAAATGATGCAACACCCGTGGAGTCCCTCCTAACTTTTTACTCCCGTTGCCAATTATACACATGAAGCCTTTGAATTCCCTCCATCTAGATTTTCGAAAGCCCGAAGCGAACGGTGACGGCGGAAGAGTCGGATGCGATATTTGCGATGGATGGCCTATTATGAGGTGGGAAGGGTAGGTAGGTTGGCGAGAAGCACTATATATATAGAAAGTAGGGAAACCGAGGGGCATGAAGGGCATGGCTAAAGCTCCACGGGGCCCTGGAAGCTCGAGAGCAGTTCTAATATGCTTTAAACCCTCGTAGAAGTGGACGGAAAATGAGTAAGAGGCAGAGTGTCGGGAGCGGAGGGGAAAAAAGGGGAAGGGAGAATATTCATAATACGATCCGAAGAAATAAGCTGACCCGGCAAACAGCCTCTTGTTCTTATACTGGAAGGTGGAGGTCTTGTTCGATGCATTCGTTATTTGCAAATCTCTCTTTGTCTTCCTCCCTTAAATGTATATACCCAGTGATCGAAGTATCCCTGGGTATATATACATGTATTCTTTTCTCTGGGGATATGGCAGAATATTACCATCATTTTTATGATGTACATGTATATTCTTGTTGTATTTAGAAAATTTCCCTCTGCATTTATTAGCAGTACAAAACAAAACAATAGTAATTATCCTTTTATTTTGTTGTTTTTGTTATGTAAGCCGTTATTATACAGTAATACAAATAATTTCGTTATAAAGGAATTACGCTTTATTGCTGATTAAACTATTTCATGTGTTCTCTGAATGCCTCTCTCTTTGTCCTTTTATATTTTTTCAGTTTATAAAATCGGCTTTTACCTTTGTATTTCCTTTATAGAAGCAACGATTTACAATCAACGGTAAGCAGAATATTTTTGTCTATTGACGTTCTGAAACTCATTGCTTTTCATAATCAAACATGTATATTTCCAAATGTTGAACTCCCTTCCATCATCTTGATCCTCTGTCGTGGAATCTCTTCAAGAGAACCTCCTCGAAAATGTCATGCAGTACAAGAGCTTTTTCATCCTTGAAAAAGGATGGCTTATAGTCAATTAAGAAACGAGAAAGAAGCACAGGTAATGCGCTTTGCCGTTAGCCCTGCAAATCGTCGAGAAGGAATTAACGAAAAAGGAAGACGGGCAGATTGGTGGAGGAGGGGTCCGAGTGAAGAAAACGAGGTACGAGTAGCGTGCCTCCCGTGCCTCTTGTCCTCTACATTTGAATTGACGGTGGAAATAACCGGTGCACGGGGGAGAATCCGCGTTATCGAAGTCGGATGCAATTAAATAAATTAAATAGAAAAGTAAGGACGTTTTCATTATTTTCCACGGTACGCACTCCGACGCGGGAGTATTAAGACCGCTGCGTTTTAATCTTCGAGGAAAGTCTTTGTCCCAGACGCGGCGGGATTGTTTCCGTTCGTCCGGTAGCTAGGTAGCTTCAGGAATTAATCAAATTACTATTGCAAAGGGTCTCGAAAGTATTTCTTCGGAAAAGTGAACTGGATTTAATTTTGAATTACAATTTCATAAAAAGTCTAATTTATAAAAAGAATTGACTTGATAATCAATAAGTCAGGTTTAAAAGGAGTGCTGAAAAATTGGTAAAATGACATGACATATATATATATATACAAATTGTGTCAGATTAATTTAACTATTCATTTGTGAGGGTTAAATAATATATTATACTATTTTACATCCGCGAACGTCTCCTGTTTGGATATGTTATATATACAAATAACTCAAGGAGGTGTGTGTGGTATAGGTAATACACAAAGCATATCAAACAGCAAGATGGGAGGGAGGTAGACTAAAAGTTTTGTCAAGTTTCCTCTTTATATGTAAAGAGAAAGTTTGATCAATCAACAGTGACTACAGACTTGTCCGCGAGCTGCGAATATATCGCAATACACATAGAAAAATATCTTTTATTCTCTATACGAGAATTCTTTGTAGAATTCCAAATAGCTGTAACTTTGTAAGGAGTGTAAATAAACAATAAGATGCGAATTCATAGTCGCATTTTAGTACGTAAATAAATATCAAACTTATACATCGATTGCTTTTAGTCATATATGCGTTATTTACAACTTGATCAATCAGATGTTGTAAACCACGTGAACGACTCAAGTTAGGTCACTCGACGAATGAGAGTTGGAAATTTATCTTTGTTTTGACACTCTTGAGAATTACATCACAAATAGAGCACGATAAATTACGTATATCATTAAATTCATTGACCAAAACATCGTGGGACTAGCCGCCACCTCACCCCCAGTCGAGAATAATTGTTCTCGCTCTTCAGCAAAAGTAGAATTACATACAACTGGGCTGCACGTTTGTCCCAAAGAGTTCTCCAACTTTCCGAACACAGTAAAGGCGTGTCGAAAAGCTCGGTCGCGACTTTGTGAAATAACGCGTATACAACGTCACAAAGTAGAGGAAAAAGCGCAGGCTGCGAATATTCTCGTCGCGGAAAGAAGGACACTACGATAAAGCGCATTACGCGATGCAAATAGAAACGTGAATTTTACGAACGGAAGAGGCCTCGGTGGTGCAAACTACCGCGAAAGGATCAAATGTAAAGCATATAGTTGGCTGACCGGGCAGCATTGCCGTGAGGCTTTCCGTAATGCTGTCCTCCAATTTCACCCAAATAAACATTCCGTCGATCATCAGTGAATGAGTTGGGAAAAGCCAAATGTAACGAAAGCCCTCGAGCTTTAGGAAAGAAAAAGGCCATGGTAACCATCAACTACCAAGGGACAATTATATCGCAAGAAAGTCCGAGTTCATTTTTGTATGCAGTATCGAATAGATATACATTTTTGATCATTTGTCAAAATGTTTCAATGCTCCCTATCTTTATGGGTGCAATATACAGCATAATGATTGTTTATCGCTTGTATTCCTTACTTTTTGCTATATTTAAGTAATAACACGTTGTATTTTCAATATTTTTAACGAAAATGCATTAGGACCCCAATTAACCGCATTTATTCCATCCTTCTATTGCAAGTTTTTACTCATTTTACTCGTAAATTAATTCTTTTAATATAGTGATCTTTTCACACTATACTACCAATTAATGCATTGATGATGTCAGCCAAAAAATCCAAAAATGATCGCCATAAATTCTCCTAACGTTTTCCCAATTTTAAAATGAAATATTTTTTTCAAATCGGATTCATCGCTTTAATCAGTATCGTAAAAAAATCGTCTCAAAAACGACTGATTTAAGGTAAGATAACGCGATAAGATTGCGCCACTTTTCGCAACTGTCGTTTTTGCGTGGACTGGAGTGTCTAGATTTAAAGAAGGCGCTTTGCTTTCCTCTCCCCTCGAAACGTGTTTTTTTCGCAAGTGAGAAAGAAAACAGGCGACAATTCCCGAAACGACCAAAGAACAGCTGTCAGCGTCTCCTGAACGAAGAAGAGAAAATTAAGAAAGTCGCACGAGAAAAATGAACGAAAGAGGTGTTTACAAGATTTTTGGAAGAGTCGACATCAGAGTAAAAAAAATATGCCTCCAAGGAAGTGTGACGAATGGATACACGAGTAAGAGAAATTTATTTTCAAAATACAAAAGTTAAAAAATTAAAAGTCTGCGACAAAGCGTCACACGCAATATCCAACACAATATAAGTTTTGAACCGAAATACCTTTCCTATTTAATAAAAGACATTCAATATGACAATTTATGGACACATAAAAGACTAATTTAACTACTCGTTATGAATGCATATTTCCTGTTGATATAATGAAGTATTATTTGATATAAACGACCATTCGGTCGTTTAAAATGCTGATGTCATTGGAAAATTATAAGGATTAAACACGCCGGTAACATTATTAAATGGATCACTTATTAATCATTTTTCCCTCCTTTTACTGTGTACGAGATCACGGATCGCACAGTCTGAAGCAGTCAATTAAACATGCTGATCCTTAAATCAAGGATTTATAAGAGTACGATATCAGCATGTGCATTTTTGTCGAATAAAACCCCGATGTCTGCAGATTCTTTTTTTTATTTTCTTCTTATGAATTATACCTCCATTCAAAAGTGATGATTAAATTTCTTTCATTTCTGAAATGATAAAAATACCTCGATGGTTAAATACTGTACTTCGTGCTTCAACTTGTAGAACTAAAAATTACGTATAATTCTACAGTGCCTTCATTCATCAAGAGGAAATACTTAGTTAAACTGACATGAGAGATACCAGCAATTGTTCCAATAACTTGCCGCGAAGAACATAAATACTCCAACGAAATGAAATGAGTATGCATTACATTCACAAGACTATTTTAATAGAGTTTTAGTTAAATAACTAACTTTTAATCACATTAGAAAGTTTCCGATAGTCCGCTACTTCGGGGACCGCAATTTTGGCCCAGCTCTTCCTTGCACATTGAAACTTTACTGATAAGCTTAAAATGTAAATAAATTCGTATACAATTCCAAGGTTATTTCCGTTTATGAAATAAGGACGCCACTATTGTAATTACACGCGGTCACTCAAATTAGACCTAATTATTTTATACCGTAACGAAACTACACGGTTATATATATGCATATATGAATGCATTTGTGTGTGTGGGGGGGGGGGGGGGTGCAAAGAAGCATATCAACCATTTATTATGCCTCATACACATTGATGTCTTTAAAAAGTTGACAATTACTTTGAATTTGAAAGTCTGCTCTCTGATCTAGAATACAACAATATAATATATGCTGTCAATGGTACTGAAATATACCAACACGTTATTGCCGTTGTGTTAATGAAATGTAATTCCAGTAAACCGTAAAGGAGAGAAGATTAATATTTGCAATCAAACAAATGATCCACGCGGGATGAACATTCGGCCTCGGTACCGTATATAAAGGCAACCCCTTGTTCGCCGCAACTTTCGCTAATTAAAGGAACTGGCCACGAATACACAAGCAAAAGGTGCGCGATATATAGTCAACGATGCCTGGCGTCGAAGCTTTCCACAAATCGAAGAGATAAATGTCCCCTCGTGTCTTTCCTCTTTCGGAGGGTTTCGAGTGAAAGCTTGAACGGTTACGTCGCAGCGTTAATCAAGAGCGGAATTTGTTACGACATGACTCCGAAGGGATGCTGTAAGGAGAGAAAAAAGGATCTGAAGAAATGTGATCGTGGTCGAATCCCTCCTCAAAGGTGGTACGCAAGAAGATGTAAGGGTTCATCAGTATAGGTGATTGACTGAATGATTGGTCGGCGTCTAAAGGATGTGAAGATGACAAACGACGAACATCCCAGGACATTTTCCTTTTCCTGTTTCTTTACGCGTCAGATTTTATATAGGATATTGGAAATATCAAGAAAAGAACTCATTTCCTAAATAATTATGAAGTCAGTAAATTATTGGCTTGTTTCTTCCGACATTTTTTCACAATCGATCAAAGATATACTTATATTTTGAGTATACTGTCAAAAGTTTCTTAAAATCTTGTTGTTTTTATGCAATTGTTCTGATCGTCTAAGGCCATGCTTATTTATAAAAAGACATCAGGTATTTTTTTTTCAAGTTTCTGTAAAACTATCTTCAACTTTGTATATTCGCAAAACTATACTTATTTTTCAATGAATTTTACAATTTTGTGTACAATGTATCGCAGTACAGATCTTATTCAGAATTAAAAGGCATTTAATAATGACATTATTATATAAAAACCTTTAATGAAATGAAATATAAGCAAGTGAAAATTCTCTTTCTGGAAAAAATGTTATGTCTTCCATTTCATTATCGACAGCCAACAAGATTGCATTTCGCTTTTATGTGACTAGTCGTTCGGCTATATTCAGCGATCGACGCAATATTAAAAGCTGACAAACTCAGGAAGTTGTTTTACGAACGCTGTATATTCTAGCCTTTAATTTCACTTTTATTGATTTTTTAAAAGATGATTCTATATATACACATAATACATCGCAAATTTGTTTGCTCAGACGTACACTGTACACGGGCCATTTCCGCAACAAGTAATTTGATTTAATCGACTTTTAATTCAAATCTAATTAATTTCAATCTGATACATAAAAAATGGGGTGTAATATATACATATATATAAAGCATATGCATATATGTATATGCTTTACCACTAAAGAACTTGTAAATATTTGACATCGATAAATACGTAACAGATTACAAATTTAAATTATAAAAGATAATTCATTGTTTTCCCTAATTGGTATTAGGCAAACTCGTAGATTTCATATTTCGTCAATTGTATCAAATCTATATATATACAAATTTAAAAAAATATAAATAGTTTTACAGAACCTTGAAAAAAAATACCTGATGGCTTTTTATAAATAAGCATGGACTTAGACGATCAGAAAAATTAATAGTCATCGTTATGTTTTAGAATTCTCTGTGCAAATTGCATAAAAACAACAAGATTTTAAGAAACTTTTGACAGTATACTCAAAATATAAGTATATCTTTGATCGATTGTGAAAAAATGTCGGAAGAAGCCAGAGAATATTTTAAACGAAAAAGTTAATTTCAAGGAGATGCACAGCTGTTCGAAATTAACAAAGAAAAAAATTTAATTACGTCAATTTACTTTTTTATCAAATCTGTCCATACAGCTACATTGCATTATACTAGAACCTCTAAATTAAATCAAAAAATGAACCTACGTATCGCTAAAAGCATACATTTTCTAACTTATTGGTAAATTATAACTACTATATAAAGCTAGATCAGTATCTTTGATTCAAAAGTTTCACATATGGTACATCCAAATGTAATTTTAGTTCGGCACCAAAGTAACGTGACTTTGATTTTATTAAATAGCATGCGGTGTTCGCTTTTCCCACTCATGGAGCAAGATCGACACGTTGATAAAGTAAGTATAGCCTCTTTATCGAAACGTCAAATGCAGGCAACCTATCAAATTTAGTTTCTATACTGACGCAATCTGGGGGGGAGGGAATAAAGAGAAGGGGAGAATGAAATAAAAACAATAGGGAAGCAAAGTGAAAGAGAGGGATGTTTGAACGAGATTTCGGCACCCTGATGTGCACTTCTTCCCACGTTGAAAACATCCGTATCGGTATAGTTATTGCTGACTGCAGATCCGGATTCACAGCAAAATAATTTTTGTTATTTTTCATTAATGGTAATTGTTAATATTGAGTAGAACATTTTGAATTTAACTCTGCGAGTAAATTTATCAATTTTTTTTATTCAATTCTATGTAATACAATTTTGAATCATAATCGAAATGCATGCCACATTTGAAGTACTTGTTAAAATGGGTTAATTTTTCATTTTAAAATATATATCTTTTTAATGTATCACATCTTTCGGTAAAGAAAGCTTTCAAGTCTGTGTCGTATACGCTAAAACAACAATAAATAAAAAATTCTTTTAATTTTTAATCCCCTTTAGCTTGATGCACAAAAGCGTGATAATATCGAACTTCACATCGGGTCCGCAATTTCCCCCTCGTGTTTGGAATTTGTAGAAAACTTAATTTGCCGCAATGTCGGCTGTTGCCATTATTGCGTCAAATGGTCGTTTGGACCCCGAACGTGTGTACGGAATTGCGTCACCGCTAATAAAAGGGTTAACTAATGAGAATTTCATGGTTTTGCCTGAGTTCAAATGGCGCCGGGCATTAGCCCATGTATCTTTTGATATCATCATTTAAATGCAGGAGACCAAGGTAATCAAAAAAATCTGCAGCTTATCATATAAATTCAATACATTATAATCATCACTATTTACGATAATCTGACAGCATTTGGAAATATCACTCTAGTAGATAACTTATTGGCATTGTTAATAAAAAATAGCTACTCGAATGTACATGATACGAATTTATTATATGTCATTTCTTTACTGCAATCTTATTCTTAATATATACAATGTACATAAAATACGACATCTATCCCGTTCAGTTCTGTGACTTTACCTCCCTAAAAGCACTCAAAACCTCCGAAAGCAAGTGTGCTTGAGGGGTAGGTGCGTTAAACACTTCTGAATGTCTATACGAATAGAATCAAATCAATCATAATTCAATCTTTCTTACAATAACATATTACACATGAAAAATAATTTAATCACCTTTCACGAACCAAATGGATGACAGCTGAATATTTTTAAATATCGCGACGATTTATCTTATTGAATATAACCAAGCTAGTAAATCTGAAAATCTCGCAATCATTCTGTAATTAAATGTATAGAACTTTGACTAACTTGGATTGATTCAATAATTTTTCAATCATTAATCGGAAGACGGTTATCAATACGGACGCAATTATATTATTTCTCGATTTCCATTTCTTTTCTGCAAATCACCTATTTCTACGAATCGCAAATCTTTTCTACTTAATCACCAGAAAATTACACTTTATTGCATTTGTCGCGTTGGTACATTTTACGCAGGTGTATAAATTTCATAGCTTTTTGACAAATTCAATTTGTATAATATCATATCTCTCATTACTGAGGTTTGCGCTCGCGATGAAAATGTCAACACGCGTTTTACCCCTGACATCAGGATCGTCAATCAATTACGCACTGCGGCCACCTAACTCGAACACGTTTCACTACCCAATATCGAAACGCAAGTGATTACTATCATCCATCAAGCTCTGCTTACATAATATTATACTTTTGATGTATTCTGCAATCGTTATTTTGGCTTAAAATTTAATGTCAGCCACAATGGATTGGATATTCCTAAGAAATCCATTTAATAATGTTTCGAAACTGTCTATATACATATATTGGTTGTATTTACATCTATCAATAATTGTTTTGATTCCATTAATTTGCTGAAATATATTGTAATTATATTTAAGAATTCAAACGTATATCTTGCGAAGGCGCGAAATCCATGAAGACCTGACACGTGCAATATTGTATTAGATGGCAATAAACCTTTGTATTATGCAGGCACACGCGTTCTCGAATTTATTCACAAGCCTCCAAAATTAATTAATAACAGAAGAGAATGTGTGGCATTAAAATACATTATCATTGAATGTATACTCGATCTACTATTCACAGGAATATTTGTAAATAATATTATAAATAAATAATTACATAATTATTTAATTTATATAATTATATAATGACATAAATAATATCTCTCTTATGAAGGACGAAGATCCTTTAACAAAAACTTGAATTGAATAATGCACGGAGTAATAGATAGTAAATACTGGTAGTTAGAAAAGGATCAGTGAAGTATTATTGAATAATGGTGCCAATTGGTGCAACAAAATAGAAACCTACTACGTGTAACTAAGCATTCATTTCATTGTTTCTAGGCACATGAGACCTTTTATTGTCATGTAAACGACTAAAATAATTACTTCAAGTCATTATTTGTAATCTGAATTGTTTAGCTATATTTATTTATTTTTTTTTTAGTAATTCAATATATCAAAAAATTATTTTAACATTCTTGGAAGTAAATCAGTGCATATAATATATATTAACTTCCATGACAGTATTAGATGACTATTTCAAGGTCTTTATAACAGAGAACGTCTGGATCGTTCGTGGTTATCAAGTTACCGATCATCCTATACAACAGACTCTAGAGGCAGGCCGACAGATGCCTATGTTGACGCCATTGTGTGGCGAGATCTATCTAATCTTTCACTAAATTATAATTATAAAATATAGCACCATGAATCTTTGTTGCAAAAATTATGTACATATTGAATTTTGTATTACTTCACACCATATAACAGTTATTAGACCAG
>JAPYZR010003231.1:0-26762 GCA_030522945.1 Trichopria nigra
GGTAAATAGCTAGCGAAATATCATATAAACAAAGTTGTAGAGCTTGAAAAGACGAAGAATTTGCACCCTCACACGTTTCGTTTCGATAAAAATTGAGTCAAGGGGAGACGTTAAATCTTAAAAAATTGACGAAAATCGGATTTGACATTGATGGAGCGCCTTTTTCACTAATTTTCTGAGATTTAACGTCTCCCCCTGGCTCAGGGGTTCGTCTATTTATATTCCTCGATATAAAATTAATAATTCCAGCCGAATAATTATTGAAATCCATCCAATCTCAAATCAATATATGAAAATCAAAAGACTACAATAAAAAGTGTCGTTATACACTCCGAACGTTATTATTCTTAAATCGAAAAGGTTTTGTAGTAGTGTCCATACGTATCTGATTATATACCGATACAGTTCTCATTTCCGCTAGCACTTTTAAACAAGTGTTTTTTTTTCTCTCGATCTCGCATTGTAATTTTATTACTGTGTTTGCAATAAATGCGCGCGCACAAAAACATTGAATGAAATGCTGTAGCTTCGGCCTCGTATAATAGAGTCAAAAGAACACACATATATATATATACGTGGGTTAACGATACATTGCCACTGCCTTATCTCTTACTTCGGCCTACGTCCAGATTAGCATCTCGTATTATTCACCGGTCGCATCGGAATCTCTCTAGACTTAAAATGCATGTAACGTTTGTTATCGGCCTGCAATTGACATTCGAAATTTATAAAAGCATTTGTAACAATTTACCGACGTTGTCATAAACATTGATCAGTTCGTTACAACAATAATAATGTTAATTACCGTTTAAACTTTTCTTCCCTTTAATCCCAATCCAAGGAGTAAAAGTTTATAAATACAAATGTCATCCAAAGTTTAATCCTCGACATCTTCCTGATCGACGTTACGATAAGAATGATCAAAATTTGAAAATCTCGTCGTCGTCGCTTCGACCAGTCCTGATTCGGTCATTCTCGTGGAACTTGAATTTCAACATCAAACACAACCGGAGACTTTCCACTTTCGGCCAAATCGTGTTTCAATTTCGAAACCTATCGGTTTCCCCTGCACTTTTCGATCGAATCCTTAATGGAAGGAAATACGCAAGAATATATTTCCTATTATACACACTTGACTGCATTGACGATCATTTATTTACAAGTTAGAAGATCCCATTATCGACGTTCCTGACGCCTCTTAACCCTTCAAGGACCAAATATACAAATCATCTAATATACCCCCCCCCCCCCTAAATAAAAAACCCTTCAATAACAAGTTTCAAGTGAACCCGATTGACATTAAAAATCCCATTCAATCCCATTTTTTAAACTTCAATCCCTTTTCGATTACCGGGTCACGATCAGTGACCTGCGGAACCCCCTGGGTACCAAGTTTTATAAAAATCCATTGACATTTGCGATTTTTTAAAATCCAGATTCACTTTTGTCGCCATTTTGGAACATTGTTTCTTCATCGAGATTAGGTTGGTAATAATTATTACACTTTATCGACGGATTAACAAAATTTGTAATTAGTTAACACTCCTTATTCTGGAACATTTATAAGCCTGTTGGAACTTCAGTTCAGTATTTCGCACAAAATCCCCCCCAAAGGATTTCCTACGTAAATGTCAGTGCTATATCACTTCAGTTTATTAAAAAAAAAATAAAAATTGCAGCCAATCTTTAAGACTTCCGTTAAAGTACCCACTCCCGGAGTTTGATCGATACGTGGGTACTCTGCACAAGTGACTCGCGACGCGCGAATTGTTGTCAAATTGTTCGTTATTACGGGCAGATACGCAATCGGCCGCAATATGACGAAAATTTCGTTAACGATTCAATTTTATTACGAATCAAAACTCCGTTTTTCGCGTCGACGATTTAAAGGGTCACCCCGAAACGGAACGACTCCGGCGCGTGTTATTCACTGGCGAATTCATTTCGGAGCACACGTGCGCGCACTTCCATTTTCGCGTTTTCATTGTACAATTTTGAAAACGACCCTAAGGGCATCAGCAGCTGTCCCTTACTTGCCCCTCGTTTCCGCATATCTCGCGAGGGACAATAAAAGAAGGTTTTGCGCTCGCGAAAAGGAGGAGGAGGAGGTGGTGGACACGTGAATGACGCGACGACTCCTGGACGATAACCTGCAACGCGCACCCTCCTGGACGTGGTAGGGACGTGGGGTCACCGCGACTTATTGTACGGATAAATAAGGACAATAGGTTTCATTATTTGCAGTTTTTTTTGGAAGAAGGTGTCTTGCGTGTTGCCATTACTCACGTGCTGGCGGGAACTGGGGCGCAGTCGGTTCTCGGCGAGGTTCCTCGTCGTCCGTCCGACTATCAGTCGGGGTTCGCGAAGACGTCCCTCGGGGTTTTTTTTTTTCTTATCGCGGCCAGTTGCCGTGTGGTCACTTTTTGGAACGCGAACTAGCGGACAGGGTGTGCCCCGAAATCCTGTCCGTGCGAGGAGGAGGTGTGCGAGTCGTGCGTGCTAGCGGCAGCATCCGTCAAACGCGAACTGCCATCTTGCTACCACTGCTATTGCCACTGGAGCCACTAATACTGCGCGGTGCAACACGTACCGACCGAAGCGACCGTTGCGCCGCCTGACATGTGCTTAAACACCACACACTACAAACGTCGACGGATTCAATATACACAGTACGGTCACGAAGTACACAATGTGCACTTTTGTCTACGCCAGAATCTTGCGGTGAACGTATATATACGCGCGATTATTGTATTTAGTTCTACCGTCGTCGCCGAATCAAGTCGGTCGACTAATGTATACATAATACACGAGTCTCGAACAATCGGGCGAAGAAACGGTAGGACAGCAAGGAAGGAGAGAGGGATCGAACAGTATAACATAAATGGAGAGAATGTGCGAAAACAAGAGAAAGAGAGAGAGGGGGGAGAAGAGAGAGAGTAGGACTTTGGGTTTGGAGACCGGCTGGAAATGAACGTAAACGGTACATTCGCGTACTATAGGGTGACCGAAAAGTTTGAAGTCTATCGAATAAGTTGGACGGATCCACCCGCAGACAATGAAATCGTATCGAAACCGCGTTGTCTTTGTTTTCACGCAATACCGGTCTGAAATTCAGTCCACGGTGCGGTGGAATATGATCCGTAAGCGGAGAGTAAACATAACCTATAAATATACAATTTGTTCTGTCCAGCTTCAACTAGAAATTGTTCATATGCGTTTTAATTGGAATTATTGTACGAGTACAGCTGTGTTTCACGTATTTTTATTAAAACGTTTATTATAAGACATATAGTGTAGTCTGCAGTTTTGCCAACTTTATGCAAAAATTTATCTATAGCAGCTATAGTACACTGTGATCTAGTGACATTATTTACAACTATTTTATTACGTGCACTCCAGAGGAAATTTTACACTGGGTTGAAGAATTTCGTACTCCAGAGTTAAATTCCCCCCCAAAAAAGTGATTAAAGAAAAACGACTAAGATGCGTAAATCCCCAACTCGGGTTATTCGTTTTATTTTCAAGGCTCATTGTTATAATTAAGGAGCGTATAGATTATAGGAGGGATTAAACCAACATTTTGTTAATAAAATCGGGTCTAATTAAATAAACGAAAAAGAAAAGAAAAAATTATAAAAAGCACGCAAATAATAGTAACAACATCTATATAATAAATTTTTCATCGGCGGTTAATCACCGGTGGACTCCAGTGCACTAGGTACGGCCATGAACCATCGAACGAACCGATGTTTTCCGACCCAGTGAAGTTGGCAACCGACTCGATTTCCGGGACTCACTACACGTGCTACACGTGCATCATTCTTTCTAGGTTACGTTTTGGTGAATTCCATATTTGTAAACTTTTTTGCGCGTATATGCACTATATTGTATGTATATGTTTTTTCTTTGTCGTTTTACGTCCCCAGTAATCGGAATTGGATTAAAATGAATTAAAATCTTCAATCCATTCCTATTCATACTTTAAATTCGTTTAAACTGTATTATTAAATGGGTTAAATTCTGAAGCAAATTAATACAATTCTATTCCAATTTGACAAATAGACTATGACACATTAAATATACATTTGGTTGCAAACGATAACCGGTAGAATCGCATTTATATCGACGGAAATTAATTCATACTTGGAACTAATTGAATGCATTTTAATCCAAAAATATTAATTTCATATTTTATAACCATGAATGTTTCATACAATTGAATGCAAATTTACGAAAAAAAAATGTTTTCGATCAAGGGGGCGTAAAATGTCCATTATGCGCCTCCTTTTGGGGGCATGAAATAAAAATAGTCTGAAAATTAAAAAACGCAACATTTGACGAATCAAACGTAATATTCGTTTAATTTTGTTTCTTTTTTCTCAGTTATGCAAATAAATTGCATAAAACATACATTACTAAATTTACACATATAGGTGTGGTCATTTTACTCCGCCTGAATCGAAAAATATTGTATGCAACACGGGCGTAAAATGACCGTTTCACGCCCTCGGTGCATAAAATACTATTTTAGTTCATACATTTTATGTGAATTGTGAATGCGATATTATAAGTAGATAAATTTTAGAAGGAAAAAAATGTTGAAAGGAAAAAATAATTCATTTTCAATTAAAAGTGACGGATTTAAAATGAATGAAAACAAACGAAATGTGCTTATACATATCATATATATTTTTTTAACATTGTAGTTTTATATACAATGATGAATCTTTTGATTTTTGTTATAAAAGAATACTATATATTTAAAAGTACACAATATTAACAATAAGAATCCGGTTTGTGCTATAGTTGATGAATATATAAATAACTGTATTCAACAAATGAAAATTTCGCTGTTCTATTTTCAATATTCAGATTGGTACTGAATTTGTATAGGTATAATTAATTAATCGAAAATGAAAATTGTAATATACATCGTTACAAATTTTCTATCAGTAGAGAGACTGTTGACAAATTCAAGTATACATACGATTAAGTATACTTTTTACTTGAGAAATATTTTACAATAAATCTTTTTTATTCATGCGAGTTGGAAGAACAAGTTGCTCAGAATTTTATAAATAAACTTATAGAATATTATATTACAAAAAATTACAAAGATATTACAAAACTATATTAAGAAAACTATTTTGTCATTCCGATTGATTCAAACAAAAGTTGTTTATACATAATTAGTTTTTAAAACTTATTTTCGATTCAGATTAATAGAAATACATTTTCTTATTTAGAAATTTTGATTTAAACCTATTAATAGGTCACTTTTTAGATAAGATTATTTTTGGATTCAAACGCATTAATGGGATACATTTTCGATAATATTATTTTTGGAGTCGAATTGATTCAAAATATAAATTTTCATATTCAAAAATCCATATAGAAACACATTGACAGCTATCACTTTTTTAAAAATATTATTTTTGGATTCACATGGATTCAAATTTACGGTTGCCAATTCGTAATAATGAATAGGAATGCATACAAGTAGTCTGCATGAATCAGACATGTATTCGCGTGGATTAAAAACCCAGTAATCGAACATGCATTGAAAGATTAAAAAACGAATTAAAATGGATTCAAATGGATTCAAATGGATAGAAAATGAATGAACTTAAATCCACTTAAATCTATTTTAATTCGGTCAATGCATATCCGCAAAAATCAAATTTTCTGTTCGTATGAACAAATAGAAATGCATTGCGAATAAAAATGGATTCGTTTTTCCCAAAGTGCGAATTCAAAGACTCTTAAAATTATTAGCATTTCAATACTTTTTTATCCATTTGCGGTTGCTGGGTGTTCGGCGAAATAATCGGCTTTGTTGATATTATAATGCAATGTACGTCGTGTAATAATTAAAAAACAGAACTCGTGTTTGAAATGCCTGCCTTGATGGTCATTATCATCCGAAGTGAAGTTGTGTGCCACCTCTCACATACATATGTAAAAAAAAAAAAATACCCTATTTTTCTTTTTACTCTTTCGTATTACGTCTCGAAATTATCATAAAAATCATGAATTAAACTTTTGTGCTAAATTGGATAATTAATTAATTAATGCATCGTATGAAACGTCATGCGAAAAAACTTGTCCAATTTTGCATCTTTTATATTTCGGCGTTTAAATAAAATGTTTCGCACCGAGACCGAAATTTTCTTCTGCGTATTCTGCCGTCATTAATAATTGCTTGTGATATAGAATTTTAATAACATAATAAAAAAAAATTAAAGCTCTAAAACGAAACATTATAATGTTTCCGGTCTGTCAGTATTACTCAGAGCATCCTCCAGAGTACACCGCTGTAAATTTCTTTTATACATAATAAAAAATAGGAATTTATTGGCTATTGTAGATGGTAGATGATATTCGTAATGAGAAAACGATGAAAAGTCCAATTAATCAGCAAAAGTTACACCAGGTAAATTAAATAGGTATACGTTGTATATTCATGAGTATATATAATACTGTATAATGTAAGTCCCGGAAATCAAAAGTCGCGTGCCAACTTCACGGAGTGTTTTCAGATCGCTCGATGAATAATCGCCCATCAGCGCGATATACATATACTGGTAGCCTGTGTTTCCCGAACACGAGACACTGTATAGTAGGCATTCGAGCGACATGTTACTGTAGAGCGCTCATCACGTACTAGTTCAAAATTATTCAAGTATTCATCTCTAACGATAAAAGGTGAATGTTTTAAATATTGCGTTTGTTTTTAATTTCATTTAATCGACAACAATTCGTAAAGAATTTTCGCGGCAGTGACAATTGCTAATTACACCGGTGTTTAATCTTTTAGAACCTAATTCGGAGCGTGAAAGCACGTGGGCCGCGAGTATACCATGAACTGAGAAGAGATTTGCAAAATCCGTGATATTCGCACGAGCAGGAACGAATTGGCGAAAATCATAACCTCAGATTTTCTGTTGTTGAAACGAAACCACGTGGAGAAGTGATCTGAAATTATTCATCTGTAAAAATCGAAGGAAAAGTTTTGTCAATTGCTGCACTTTTTCTGGAACGACCGGCGGGAAAATTCAAATATTGTCAAAAGAAAAAAGACAGGTAAGAAATAAAATTATATATGTCGAAATGTCAATTATTGAGTATAATCTAATCAACGTTTTTTTTCTTTGTTTTTGCAAAAGGTAAGAAACAAAAACAATCAACATGGATACTGGAGAACCACAGTCAAAGAAATATAAACATTCCTTTTTTACCGATGACATGCAGGACCCCACAGTCCAGAAATTATTTCGTAAGCACTGGAGAAATTCGAAACCTTTTAAGACTGAAAATGTTGAACTTATTACCGAACCGTTCAAAATTTGTAGATTTGCCAATTTTATAAAGTGCTCAGAGTGTATGGAAACTATAAAGAATGAGCTAAGCGATGTTCAAACTCGTCGAAATTGCAATGATCTTTATCAATTCGAAGAAACAATGGATATAGTAACTGTAGATAAACCGAAGTTATCTAGTTTTTACCAGGCTTTCCAAACTATAGTAACAGATTGGATGCAAAGAAATACTCAAATTATATTAGATGGACGAATATCTATGACGAGTTCATGTTATACAGATACAGACTATCTTTTATGCCACGATGACAATTTGGGAGATCGACGAATTGCTTACGTATTATATATAGCGAATGATTGGACGGAGGAGGATGGTGGTGCTTTGGATTTGTTTGACACTGATAACGATGGACTGCCGAGAAATGTTGTCAAATCATTACATCCTGAATATAATTCGCTAGTTTTCTTTGAAGTGACGAATAATTCATTTCATCAAGTTGCAGAGATAATTGCACCACACAAGACACGCTGGTCTATAAATGGTTGGTTCCATGGGCCACTAGAGACGAGTATGCGAATACCAAGGCCTGATCTGATGATGACTGTAATTGAACCACAAAATTTCAATATAAATTTGAATAATTGGATGAATACTTGCTATTTGCATGAATCAACCATTAATGACATTCAGAAAGATGTAGAAGAAAATTCCTATGCATTCTTGTCAGAATTTTTTAAATCGGATGTGTATAAAGAACTTTCAGAAGCCATTTCTACTGAAGATATTCGATGGAATCGAACAGGTCCGGCAAATCTAAGAAATTACGAAGTGGCAGATCAAGAAAGTTTACCCACAATTCTTAGCGAATTTTATAATATCTTTAGGTCTATAGTTATGTGCAATTTGTTAAAGAATTACACGGAACTAGATCTTGTACCAGGAAATAATCAGAATCCACGAATAAATATCGAATTACAGCGCTGGTCAAAAGGTTGCTACGTACTGATTACAGATAGACAAGGCTATAAGGATCATATCGCGAATAAAATAGGTGACAACAATGATTCAGTTTCTATGGATCCAAAACCCCTCAAGACAAGTGGTAACAATGAAGATGCTGAAGAAAACAGAATGTTGGAAAAGATAGATGACGAACAATCTCCAAGACAGATTGAAGATGTCTTAAATGCAGAGCTATCTTACATGCTGACACCAGAATCCTCGTCAGAGGGTCCTGAGTCTCTTAACAGCAAAGATTCCCAAGATGATATGTTAAACGACCAATGTATAAAAGCACAAAGAAAGCGATCAGAAATGGAAGCTTGTTCTTCACAGGATGATCATTTGTTACAAAAGACTGAGGAAGACTCGTATCCTGAAAGTTCGTCTGATGGTTCAGACATTGCCGATTATCTGTCTGATCATGAAGACTATGAGTTTGATATCCCTGAACCTGAAGATGAGGTTCAAGATGATTCAGATGTTCCTGGCTCTCTTGACGTTATTATGCAATTCCATACAAGTCAAATTCCTGAAAAAGAGACAATTGATTATGTTACCCCAACAGAAGAAGAAGGAGCACTGATCCATGTACCATATAAGGACAATCACTTGTGCTTAGTGTACAAGACTGAAGACACTTGTAGAGTACAAAAATATGTAAATCATTATTTTAAAGGGTATTTTTACAATTTAGTATGCACATACTATGAGTAAACAATGGTCTAAGGTTACAAGATGTATCCTGGATTATTCAATGTTAAAAACTTATTGTAACTAGATAAGACCGAAGGCTCGCGTTAATGCCTACTTATGTAGATTTTTTATTTAAATTTTGTACAAATCCGTAAACTGCAGCGAGCTACGATTGGCATTTGTTTAAAATTATACAAAAATCGTAAAATATTCGTATTGTATTGGAATGTAATATAGTCCTTATATTAATAAATTCATCAGTATTTATGTTCTCATTCATCCAAATTAATGACATTATCATTTTGTTTAAAGTATACTCTGTATGGTATAAACAATCTTTCTTTACACGAATATTTTCTCACGTATTTAAGTATACTTTTGACATTGGTGTCTAAAAATTATTATTTCTTTTACAATTACTTATTCCTTATCTTATACCTCCCTGATCTACACTCGAAGTTACATCAATTATGCATATATATACAAAAATATGATTTCTGCACTCACCTAAGCTTATTTGAACGCATCATTATTAAGGCAATCTCATGTATAAATGTTTATTCAACCTGCAGTATATTTGTAATTATCTTTTAAGATACGCACAAATGCACTCTGTTAATAGTTATATTTTTATATATAGTTTATTGTAAACAATAGATATAAATTTTTCTTCTATGCAGTTTTTATTCTCAAGAAAGACTCAATTTATAAATATACATATATAAATATAAATTAAAGCTACATTGTGTAAAAACATATATGCTTGTACACGATTCACACGCATATTTGCACAGAGGTCCGAAACACGAAACAGGAGTAGAGGCGGACGTATACCAACTGCGTACTTGACATTAATGCTTGGGCCCTGGGGTCCGGTTTGATGCATCATGTTTCGTTCTTGGTTGTTTTTAGGTTCGTGCTCGTCGGTCTATCTATAGATTTATATAGCGTTTTTCACTGTCAGTTGATGCACTCAGATGCACTGGTGCAGTTTTCTCATAAGAGCCCATTAGGCATTTTCACTTCGAAGAACAATTGATGAGCGCTGGAGGTAAGGAATATCATCTAGGTACCACTTCGGTATATCTTTTGACAGTTTTGACTAGTCTTTACCTCCAGCGTTCATCAATTGTTCTTCGAAGTGAAAATGCCTAATTGTTAAAGTGTGCACTTGACCAGTGCAAACTTGCACTACGCAGTGCAAAATTTTAAATGGGTTCTTACGGAAAACTGCACGAGTGCAAGTCCCAGTGAAAAACGCCATTAAGGTGGTTCTAAAGTAGAACAGTTATCGACCGAGCTTTCCAACTATAAAAGTATAATTATAAATTGATTGAAACATTTTTTCGAAATTTGGGCTTTGGAAGGGTGATTCTACAAAACATACAAAATTAAAAAAAAAATATCGCTGAAATTGGTTCAAAATTAAACGAGAATTATCCGAAATAAATGTTTTTTGTTGCTGGTAATAAGAGAACATAATCTATTTCGGATTTTCCTCTTATAATTGGGAATCAATGTCATAGATATTTTGTTTGGGATTGTATATTATGTGTAGAATCACCCTTCCAAAGCCCGAATTTTGATAAAATATTTCAATCCCTTTTTATTTATACTTTTCCTGTTTTGAGGTTAGGTCGGTAACGGCTCTACTTTAGAACCACGGAACCACCTTAAGGGACGGATAAATACCGACGCGCTACTTTGATCAAACTCGCTTTTACCGCCGCATTATTTTCGTTAAAAAACATATCTTCCACGGAGAATTCATAATGGATTACTATTTTAAAGCGCTTTTACGCATTTTTTCTGAGTATAGTTCAAATTTCAGCAAAATCGATTCAGAAACAAGCGAGAGTTCGCAAGAATAAAGTTCGGAGCTAACAACGCGAATTGCCTGACCACTATACAAAAATTTGTTTTTGCGAATTCTCTCTCGCTTGTTAACCGATTTCGCTAAAATTTAGCCCTACAAACATAAAAAATGCGTCAAAGCATTTAAAAATCGATTTCGGATTGGAAATGTATTTACTTTCTGTTTAATTTGAATATTCTAGGTTAGGAATATGACGTTATCGACGTAGTCGGTTTAGCAGCACCTTAAAGAGGATGTACTCAAAAGATCGTTAAAACTCTTATTTTCGTGTAAAACCCACTTGAGAAATGTGTCTTCTTCAAGAGCGAAATTTAAGAAGTCCAGTGGAATTTGCCAATCGCGATACTTATTTACTTACACCAGGTGAAGACTGTCGAAAATGGATTTGGTCAGACTAAAAGATGACGGGGTGTATAGTAAAAATGCAATTTGGACCAGTGTACATTACAGTTCGATTTTTACTACAGGACCTTTTTCATAAAATTAACATACCTGCATGTAAACTTGAATTTTATTTTTGAATGCGACTATAATAAACGTTTCGTTTGTGTTTGGTTTCAGGAGTTGATTAAAAAAAATTAACACGCTAACCGTATTTGATGAGTACAAACTTCAATTTAACGATTTCATCCGATAAATCATTCTAATCAATTTTATATACCTTTCCGGGACTTTCCGTCCATTCTGAATGGAAATGAAATGGAATGGAACGAAACGGAAACAAAAGGAACGAAATGTAAATGATACAAAGGAATGGTTCGGATGCGGAAAAAGATATTTCGGAATGGATTTCTTTTCCGAAATCTTATTACATATCTAGTAATGTTGTAAAAATTTCTAACCGCATTAGAAATTTGTTTTTCATTATATGACATCGTTTATTATTACTTCGACCCATAACCCAACCGCGGTACCAAATGTTTGCAAAGTTTTTGAAACGTTTCAGAAAAAAATGTTTTCAAAACGTTTCGGAAACGTTTCAAAAACGTTGCAGACATTTGGTGCCGGTTGGGCAATATACCCAGAGGTTGGATCGAAGTATTGAATTATTGGTCAACAAAAAAAAAAAAACAAAAAAAAGGACCACCACTTTTTTCATTAAATGTCGACGTTTCACAACATATTGAGTCCAAAATTGCAATAAAAAATTTTCCGGGATCTTGTACGTACCCCAGTAATCGAAAATGCATTGAAAAGTAAAAAAACAAATTAAAATGGATTCAAGTTGATTTAAGTTGATTCATTTTCTATCCATTTTAATTCACTGGAATACGTTTTAATTCGTTTTAATTCGTTTTACGTGGGGTCGTCGGCCGAAGGCCGCAGGATCGAAGCCCCTACTATAGTTATCATTATATACAAAAGCCCCCCCCCCCCCGCCGGAGGATCCAGGAGATCGTCAAACGATGTTTTGTTTTTCCAAGGTCGAGGAGACAGAACGGCAGTTTTATACGTTTGGCGAGCACATAATTTATGATAACGAGAGTTGCTGTAATGTAATTGTTAAATAATTGTGTTAAAATGTCCTATCATGAAATTTTTATAAACGAATCGTATATATATATAGTTTCACTTGCGAATAAATTGAAATTCTCCTACATATTTACATCGAATTTTATATATACTTACGAAGCTGTATATAGACAAAATCATGACACTTTTCAAAATTAATAAGTAACGAAGATATATATTTATAACGAAGGCTTACGCTCGAAGGTACGGATGACGTATATCCAATTCTTCTTGATATTTCGTTCCCCGCGGAATGCCAGTTGGACTTTTCTTTCCCTTGCTCGTTTTCACACTAGGAAAGTTACTCTGTTGAAAAAAAAAAAAATCTGTTGACAAGAAGGGAAATACTATAACGATGTTTTTTTTTTTATGTTTCGTTTTTAAACTATAAAATCCGTCACTCTTTTCTCTATGTATTCACTTCATTTCATGCTGCCAAATATCTGCCAAAATGATAAGCAAGTTAAAAAAAAAAATTGTCTTGTAATAATGATTTTGAGCTTCGGGTCGATTTTCAAGGTCATCCGAAGGTCAAAGCCGTGTCTTTTAAATGGAAACCTCTATTTTTAATATTCGGATTCAGAAAGAGCAGGAAATATTACGTATACGAATACTATAGTTTTTAATTTTTAAGAATGTGACCTTCAGGAGGTCAAACAAAGGTAAAATGTTAAAAAATGGTCTGGAAGCAGTTTTCCTTGAACTTTTCATGACAACGTCCTTGAGCATCTTGACCTTGAAGTTAATTTTCAAGGTTATCCGAGGGTTATAGAGTAATTTTTTAAGGAAAACTCCATATTTTAACCTTTATTTAACCTTCTGAAGGTCACATTCTTGCAAATTAAAAAATATCGTTTCGGGCGTAAAATTTCTCGCTCTATCGCTGGCCGATGTTAAAAACAGGGATTTCCGTTTACAAAAACAACTTTGACCTTCAATAATTGACGGGGAAAATTTACCTGCAGTTCAAAATCATTATGACAAATAGATTGGCCCTAAATAGAATTGTATTGAATTGGATTATGAAGTATAATAATTCTGTTTCTTTCCTGTTTCAAGTTCTCAAAGGATGTGAGAGATGACCACTACATCAGTAACATGTTAATAATACCATACTTGAAATACGGATAAAAAAAGATTCAGAATTAAATAAACTAATAAGTTTTAGCGAATACACAAGAATAGAAATAAAATTCTATGCCAGAAAAATGATTTATTATATAATCGCAAAAAAAAGGATTCGATATATTTCAGAAAATGTATTCCACCTATTCTACGGATGAATTTAAATCTATCCATTTCAATCCATTTAAAAGTTTGCTGGGAATAATGCAACAAAAAGTAATTTTTTTGCGCTCCCCGGGGAAAAAAAATAAAGAATTGAAAGTTATTGGCCAATTCCACGCAATGTACAAAAAAGGAATTAAACTGAATTCCTTTTAATTCCTTTGAGTTTCTTATTATTCAATTCAATTCAATGTAAATCGTGGGATTGGATGGAACTGATTGCGGTATGGTATGAACTTTTTTTACGATCCTTTTCATCTGATGATCACCAACATCCCAGTAATCGAAAATGCATTGAAAAGTAAAAAAAAACAAATTAAAATGGATTCAAGTTGATTTAAGTTGATTCATTTTCTATCCATTTTAATTCACTCGAATAGGTTTTAATTCGTTTTAATTCGTTTGCATTTTCGATTACTGGGATTTCATATCACACCAATCAATTCAATCCAATTCCATGATTTGAATTGAATTGAATAATAATTGAAATCCATTTGACGGATTAAAAATGCTTCAGAAGAAATAGAAGAAGGAATACAAAATACGTAGAGATGTCGAATAAATTTAAATTTAAAATAAATTTAAAGAATTTATAATTAATTTAAATTGATTTACCTGGTGCATCGACGAAGGGGATGCCAAGGGCGTAGTTTTGGCAATTTTCTTCCTGACTTCATTCAGCTTTATTTCCCGCTGGAAACTAAGGTCATTCTCCAGATTTTCATCATTCCCACGCTTTTCGCACTCGGAACAATCCGTGTTGGAATATTCCACATGAACCCAAGGATAAGTGTTAGATGGCGTCGATGGCAGAGATCCTTTGCTTCCGGGTCTCGGTAATCTCGGTGACAGCCTCCGTAACAGCGAAACGATCCTTGATCTGCGATATTCATTAATTGATAATTAAATCAATCATTAATCCATTTAATAGTTAACGGAGATTTCATATTTTTAATTTATATGTTTCATATTATTAGTTCGAAGTCATCCTTCTTAATCGAATTTTCTTGTACTTTCGATGCTTTTTCAAGTCAATTCCATTCAATTCCCAAACATTCTTGAAATTTTATTCAATTTTATCGAATTCCACGAATGAAAATTAATTTTGTCAGTAATTGGAATTGAAAGGAATTATAAAATGGATACATTTTATAAAGTATTGAATCCGATCTAATCTCGTGCAATTCCAAGAATATTTATTCAGTTCTGACGAAATCCGCGAATACAATTCAATTATCATTCCATTCAATCGAACTGAATTCCGATCGTGGGATTGGCTGGAATTGCATGATGGTATAAATGGAATAAATATAGGGAATTGAATTTTTTAATCCTTTTTCTAGGTATGGGATTTAATTGAATTTAATTAATTTGTTAGCATCGAATGTATGGAATTGAAAATGATTAAAATTCAATTCCCTTTATCTTATTTTCGAATGGAGTTTAAATTAATTGAAATAGATATATATTAAAATATTTTTTTACGCATCGTTTTTACGAAGGCCAATCGTTTTTTTCAGTAATTTTTTTCCGTTTTTTTTGCCACATTTCTTTTTACTCTTTTCGATTGCTTTTTTTACTCGTATTCCTGATTTGTTTATTTTCATTTAAATGGATAATTTTTAAAAATCATAGTTCATATCATGTTTTCTTTGAATTTAAGTTGAATTTGTCCCAATTAATTTCTGTCCAAAAGTACCAACTTTGTTACGCGATTAATTCCAATCTATCCGTTTTAATCCATTTGAAAGTTTATTGTGAATAAAATTAAAAAAAAAAATATTTTTTTATAGCACTCCCCAGTAAACGAAAAGGAATTGAAAGGTATTGGCCAATTCCAAAATGTACAATAAAGGAATCGAGGGAAATAAATTGAATTCCTTTTACTTCCTTTGAGTATATTATTATATTATTCAATTCAATTCAAATCGTGGGATTGGATGGGATTGATTGAACTGTCATTTTTTTTTTCATCTGATGATCACCAACATTTCATATCACATCAATCAATTCCATCCAATCCCACGATTTGAATTGAATTGAAAAGTAATTGAAATATATATATATATATATATATGTATATAAAATGAAATGTGATTAAAATAATAAAGAACAAAAAAGAAATATTACTTTGTCGTTGGCGTTGCCAAATTTCCGCAGGTCAAAGTACCGTTCACGCAAAGTTGTTCGGCACTTTGGCAAGAATTCACCCAATCCAAATTCCCGGGACTACTGGAGTCGATTCTTTGTCCACCTCTCCAATCCAGGCTATTGCTTTTTCGAGCTTCTAGTCCTGAAAATGTTAATTTTACGAAATTAATTATTTTCTTCCGATATTGTAATTTTCGACAAAGCAATTTTTTTTCAGATGTAAGCAATAAATATCGACATTTGAAACAACGTTATATTGTAATGGGTGAAGCAAAGAATAAAAGATTCCCCACATATGTATGTAAAATTTTGAAAATTAAGTTAGATTCAATTTATATAAGCGATGCAAAATTCTTAAACGTGAAGTTTTATGCCAATTACGTTTATCTGTCAGCCATATTGGCTCCGCCATGTTTGGTTTTAGAAAATTACACAAGGCAATGAAGGTTTTAAAAATTAACAATAATAATAACAATAACAACAACAACAACAACAATAATAGTAATGTGTGCTGATTATTTATTGATCGGCCATTTTGAATTTTGACATTTCACCCTTCATAATCAAATGACATCGGAATTAATATTTAAAGAAATAATTTCGAGTTTATATTATTCTTTGCCAAATTCAGTCTTAAAATGTAAACAACTTGTGGAGTTATAAATCCTTTTAAGTTTAAATTTTGCTTCAAACAAAGAATTTTATAATTTAACAACTATTAAAACATAAAGATTCTATATAGAATTTCATGGATTCCTCGTAAATCATAAAATTGTATCGTGTGACAGAGCAGGCTCAAAAGATGGTCGATATATCGACCAGGGCGCCAGAAAAGGTCAAGAGGTGTCTTTTGTACTATTTGGGTTTATAATGAAATTCTAACGAAATTCGATATCGCAATAAACATAAGAGAATGACGAAAGAGCGGATCTTAAAATTAATTTTATTGTATGCAATTTTCTTAAAGGCTTTTAGACATAATTCCGGATGAATTCGATAAGAATTTCAAGATACATTATAAAAATAATTCTTCATGAAATTATAACAAAATTACGAAAAAAAAAAACTATTGTTTCATTTAATAGTTAGTATATTTAATATATATATAATATAATAAATAATATATATAATATGTAAGAATCATTAGGGCGGTCGCAAGATATAATGGTGGGTATTTTATGTATATTTTGTAATATTTGTTTTGTTTTTAAAATTTTTTATTATATAATTTATTTATTACCACGGTCGTTGATCCTTTGGCTGACTTTCCAGTCATGGTAATTGCTACTTTTGTTGCTACTATATATATTATCACAGGATTTTGTTGCAAGGCTCGTCACCTGGTGACGACGCTTCAAAAGTCTCGATACTGGTCCCAAATTCCTGAAAATCGAGTTTTCTTCTTTTAGTCTGCAAACTTTATTTTATCATTTCGATTATTATCTTTTATTATGATATTATATATATATATTACAATATTATTATGAATCCGATCTCAGATTCGTAATCAGCGAACCTAAAAACCCCCGAGTAACAAATCTTATGCAAATGAAGGCATTTCTACAATCTTTATTCGCCATATTGGACCCGCCATTTTCAATTTGGTAAATCTAGCATCGGATTCGTAATCGGCGACGCCAAAAACATTGCCATACTAAAATTTCGAGTAATTAGGTTTAAAAACATCGTAAATAATGCATTTTTCAGAAAAAAACATGATTTCTTCGTAATTGTTTATTTATATAGACTAAACGATAAACAATTATGTCTTCTTTGTAATTTTTATATGCGCATTACAATAGTATCGGAAAAAAGCAAAAAGACTGATCTGAATGCGTTAACAAGAATGTAAATAGTAAAAATTCAATGAAATCCAACTTCATCATTATACAAAGTAATCCTAAAAAAAATTGTTTGTAAAATCCTAGAAAAATCCTAGAAAAATCCTACAAAAATTAATCCTAGAAAAATCAATCTTCTAAAACAATCAATTACAAATCCATATAAAGAAATCCTAGACAAAAATATTATAAAAAAGTCCTATTCACAAATCTTATACAAAAATCCTTTACAAAAATCTTATAATCAATTTATTTACAAAAATCCTTTACAAAAAATTTATTTACAAAAATCCTACAGAAAATTATTTCTAAAAAATTAATTTACAAAAATCCTGTAAAAGAATTCAGTTAAAAAAAAAACATTAAAAAAACATTTTAAAAAATCCACTTAAAAAATCCACTAAAAGAATCCAATTAAAAAAAAAAAAAATTATTTAAAAGATTCATTTACAAAAATTCTATAAAAGAAATCATATTAAAAAAATGATAAAAAATTACACAAAAAAAAATCATTAAAAAAAATTAATTTTTAAAAAATAAGTAAAAAAATTTAGTTAAAAATTCTATTTCCAAAAATTCAACAAATAAATCATTAAAAAATCCTATACAAAAATCTTAAAAAACAAAATTTTTTCACGTCCAAGGTGTAATAAACGATACACAATACAGATTATTATATTTACTTCTTATATTTCCTGGATATTTCGAGGGGCGCAGCTTTGGATTCGTATAAAGGAGATACTGAACCAGCGATTTCCGAAGTCGTAGTAGGTTCCGTAGGGCAGTAGGTCCCAACAATCATATGACTGTAGGTAGCCCTGAGTTGCACTCCATCCAATGGCCGGAAGTTCTTCCGTTCCGACGACGAAACCCGCACAATTTCGATTTTTGGACGTACCCCCACTGCTGCCACCCCCGCTTTTTCCATTTTTGCGAGATCCAGATTCAGCTTCACTTTGCCCGTGCGAAACATCAAACTTTTCTTTCTTTTTACTTATTTATTGCGACCGTACTTTTGAGCGCTTCCAGCACGCATTTATGTCACGCACTTGGCGAGTGTTTATAAAATTTTGGATTTTTTCCAAAAGTAAATACGCCGTTTTAAAAGTTTTCTCTTTACATTCGGCGAGCACGACGTCATGATTCAAAATGACAAAGGATGATTGTGGTGACAGAATCCAGTGAACATGCGTGGAATACAAATTTGGCTGAAGATCAGATGGTCCGTTTTCTACCCTGATGCTTAATCCAAATAATTTGGACCCCTTTGACGTCATTGAACTTCTCTTTGACTCTGTAATTCAATATATGTATATTTTAGGTTTATGATTTGTAATTAAAAATGATTATAATTATATATATATCGTATATCCTTTTATTAACGATTATAAAGTTAATTCGGTCTCATTTGGTTGCTTACATAAGAAAGTTTGGTTAGAACAACTAAAAGTTGAGTAGTTCTTACTAAATCTCGATAATGTATTTATTTAGGCGGAACAAATATTTTCGTTGAAAGCTTTCAACCATTAAATAAATTTGTTCGTTCAAGTATATCATGTGATCGAAAGGTATTTTTTTAATGTGATCGATATATTTGGTTAGTTTAACCAAATTGGCAAGTAACAATATATTATTAGCAATATTAGCATAGCAGTTCACTTCTCAGATAGATGTCGACACTTGTGATTCTTGCGCCCGTAAGGGAAATGCGTTCTCCGCGGGCTATATACAAAAAATTTGAGTCATACAACTAAACATTTAATTGACCGTACAGCAATGCATTTTTTTTTTTTTTTTTTGTTGATTTAAACAAACTTTGATTGAATCAAAGCCTTCTTTTTTCTGGGTGATAGTTTATTATCATATATTATATATACATGTATACATGTATAAAGCTCTCAGGCATACTTGTGGGGACCAAAAAAGGAATTTAATACTACTTGTCAGGACATTTTTGATTTGCGATGACTGTCCCCACAAATTTACTGCATAATCCCCTACTACTTGTATAAGGACTCTTTCAGATACATATTGTTACGTAATAGTAGCCCCGTAAACAAAAATTCATTGGCTTTCTTACTTTAGAATTAAAAATCATTGAAATTCATTAAGCTTATTATTTTTGAATTGTTTTTAATCAGTATTGCAAAAAATTACAAAGATACCCTGGTAAAAGAGTCGATAGAATCGTATAGAATCGGATAGAAATGGATACATTTTCTTTACATTTCTATCCGTTTCTTTAAAATTCGGATAGAATTTGACGATTCTATCTACTTTTTTACCAGGGTATACAAAATTATATTAAGAAAACTATTTTTTCATTCCAATGGATTGAAATGGCATATTTTATTGGGAAAACTTATTTTCGATTCAGATTAAGAAAAATACATTTTCTTATTTAGAAATTTTGATTGAAACGCATTTATAGGTCACTTCCGATAATATTATTTTTGGATTCAAATTGAATGAAATACAAATTTCCTTATACAAAAATCTGGATTGAAACGCATTAATGGGGCACGTTTTCGATAATATTATTTTTGGATTCAAATTGAGTGAAATACAAATTTCCTTATTCAGAAAATATGGATTGAAACGCATTAACGGGCCATTTTTTCGAGAAATTTATTTTTGGATTCGACTTGATTGAAATACATATTTTTATATTCAAATTGATTGAAATAATATAAATTTTTATATTAAAAAATCCTTATAGAAATGCAGTAACAGCTCCCCAGTAATCGAAAATGCATTGAAAAGTCAAAAAACGAATTAAAATGGATTAAAGTTGATTTAAGTTGATTCATTTTCCATCCATTTTAATTCACTCGAATATGTTTTAATTCGTTTATTCTTATTATTTAAGAATATTACTTCTGGATTCACATGGATTAAAATTTACAGTTGCCAATTCTTAATAACGAATAGGAATGCATCGCGGATAAAAATGGATTCGTTTTTCCCAAAAAAGTACAAATTGAAAGACTCTGAAAATGAATGCATTTCAATACTTTATTTATCCATTTGCGATTTGAACGAAATGAATTTTTCATAATTAATCATATACGCTTCTTTAAAAATTGAATAATGAATCGCATTTGCTAGTTCCAGACTGTTTACCTTCTCTGTTGAACAAAAAGTGAAAGTGTGCATGTATATCTATATAACACGAAGGTATATTTTCCAATAAGTCCTTATATAGACTTTTACCGTAAGAATGTCAGAATTTCATAAGTTGCAAGTAGTACGATAAAAATGATTGTGTATATACTTTCAAAATTATACTTTTTATAAAGTACACATAATTATAAGTGTTTCATAAATTTGCGGTAAGCTTTGAAAGGAATTGTATGTTCCGTAAATCATTAAAGAAATGAAAAAAAATCTGAAAGTTTTACGTATTAAAAGAGTGCGATAGTTATAGTGGGAGTATAATATTTAACTATCAAAAATTTATTGTTATTTCTATGATTGAATATTCTTAAAAATTATATCCCAGTAAACGAAAAAGGATTGGGAGGTCAAATTTTGGATTAAAAAGGATTGGGAAGTATTCATTGGTATGTAAAATGAATCCATCTTATTCATTCTGAATCCTTCTTCATCCAAATTTTGAACAATGAATCCTTTTTCGTTTACTGGGATATGAAGTGTGAATGTACACATCTTGACAAATACGTATTGTTAAATTCACTCTACAAATTGTATACCTGAATGAACTATATAAATAGTAGAATATATTATATTTGTACATAATTTATGTACAGATATAATAAACGGCGAATGGCTCTGACATATCGGTATACCTATACAAATTGAAAGTCTTCCAGTAATTAAATTATTATAGAAACTCTCTAAATTGAAAAGAGTGAAAATTAACCGGATTGCTAGTCGATATATATTCTATATTATAATACCACCATTAATAATAACATAATAAATCTTAAAACTATTTCAAATAATTTATTTCAATTATTTGTTCAATTATAATAAAGTTCATTAATAAATTTGTTTTTAACAGATATAGGACTGACATTGTTATATATGAAATTGAAGAGATTTTTGCTAATTGCTCATATACCATTCTTCGAAAAGTCGAACTTTAGCCGTCTTAAAATTATTTCTTGCATGCGGAGTGAAAATCGAACCACTCTTAAAAAAAAGTTAATATGTTTCATTATTTTAGAAGCGATTGTTTCACTCTTTCAAAAGTGGCAATTCTCTACTTATTCACTGTTTATGACTGGTGAAAAGCAATTCTGAACGAAATTACACAATGTCATGCGAAGAACTGTGGAAAAGAAGAATCGTTTCGGAAGAATGGCGAAATAGATGTATCTTAGATGTCAAATTGAGTAATTGACCATTCTGCCCTCGCAGTATATGCACGTCACACGTCAGAAGGCGCGAGAATAAGAAAGAATACAAGAGAGACAATTAAATAGGAGAAGAGAAAAACAAGCGAAGAATACCGCAGCAAAGAAACGGAGATAAGAGAGATGAAAATATACGTGAAATTGCACGTGATATGTAGAATAGCGGTTATATTACTTCATTTTTTAAATTCACTTCAAAAACTTAATTCTTATATATTTTGTATGTGTATATGTATGAGCATATCTATCATTTCGGGACATTTTCATGCACGTATGCTATATTTTGATGACTTTTGTATAATTTGGGGATATACATATGTATATACATATACATGCAATGTCTATAAGAATGAAGTTTTTGAAGTGAATATCCTCTTTTACGTTTGTCAATTTTCACTTTAAGAAATCCATGATGAAGGATTAAAAATGAAATGTATATAATAATATAATATATAGTTTTATTTCATTCAATTGACATTTTACTTTATCAAATGTGTGAACTTGAAGGACTATCCCTAGTAGAAAATAAGACCAGTTTATGGCCATTTTTTCTGGACCCCATTTTACTTTGAACATATTTTTCTTGCCCAGAAAAATTGAGCAGAAACTGGTGTCATTTTCTACTAGGGATACTATATATTCGCTAAAATTTTATATGTATTAGTGAATGTATATATATGTATATTGCGTTATATTCTCCTGCAACCTAACTATATATATTATATATGAAACGAAACCGTAAATTTCCAAATTAAAATAACGTATAACGAGATAAACGCCTATAAAATGTGATAATATTCCGCCTACTGGTTCGAACGCCCTATATAAAAATCAATGTTTTATATTAAAATAGTATGGCCTAATGCGCGATTATATTGCAACGAAAATCAATGAAATAAAGAAACCAGAGTGCAACGAAAGGGCTATTTTGTATATGGACGTGGACATATATGAAACAATAGCAAAGGAAATTTTGAAACACTTCATTTTATTTTATTATTCTTTTTTACATGTTACATTTGTATAAATATAAAAAAGAATATTACAATATACTGATGATTCATTTATAAAGTAACAATTAATTTTATTTTATTGTTCGAAAATATAGAAATGTAATAGAAAAATAATAGAATAAAGAAAGAAAAAAAAAGTTTAAAATTCATTTTAATACAATGAAAGATTAATTTTATATTTTTGCCACATATTATTATCAATTGTTACGAATGTATTATAAAAATTGAGCCATCACTCGATATTTGTTTCATTTACCATCATCAAAATCAAGTAAATTTTAGCATTCACATATGAAAAACGCCTTTTTGAATTGCAATTCATCAGCAGCGACCTCGAGCCAACTTCGATTAAATTAAAGTTTCATACGAAAAAGTAGAGATTCAAAGCGATAAATAAAATATTACGTGAAAATGGAAGACAATGAACGCGAGAATGATCAATTAAGGGTAAAGAAGTTACGATTCTCGGGAAAGAAGTGCTAATTTAATTTAGGCAATTAAACACACGCTTAATTTACTTTATTACAAAATTAATAAAAATTGATAAAAACTTTATTTCTTCGCTTTTTTTTTCATTATTATATCACCGGAATTATTATTTTTGCTCCATTTTGTGCGTATCTGAATTTTCTTATCTTTTTCGTTTTTCGACGTAATTCTGTAAATTTATGCATTGTTTCGCCATCATGGCTTCATTTAAAAAAGAAAAACAAAATACGAAAACAAACATAAAAATGAATAATAAATATAAATAAATAATACTAAAATAATAATTAATCATTAATTTTTAATATATAATAGAATCGTAATATCTGCCCGATATCGTCCTGACGAATATTAAAAAAAAATCAAGGTAAATTTTTTCAAATTTTAGCTAAATAAAGTCTACATTATTATATGCGGCTATTCGATAACCTGAAAATATAAGCAGACCTCATCGTTAATGGGTCATTTGTCATTCAAACGTCATTAGATCAAAATTGATGAGAAATGGACACATTGATCGGAAGAGAAATAAAGTAGGCGAAAATCAATGAAAATAGAATGTATAGATGTAATTCGCAACATCTAAAGGTCTTGGTAATATTTGTGCAAAAACATTTAAACATGTTTAAAGTATTTATAAAAAAAAAAAAAAATCATTTGAACATCGATTTAAAAAAATTTTTCGAATATTTATATCATTCATTTTTATTCGTAATTTTAGCAATTTATAACTATATGTATGCGTATAATAAAAATAATTTGTTTTACGACAATATTTACCACACAAATGAATTTATGCACACACGCACATATACACATTTTTTAATCTTTATTTCGTTCATTTTGAATGATTTCAAATCGAAAAATAATTTTTCTAAAATATTAATCCATTTCAATCCAATTGCAGAAATAAAAAACTATTACGTACGAATTATAATACAGGCAAATTCATAAATAATAATTATTATTATACTGAATCGCTTTGAAAAGATTTGAATCTAAAAATGAGAAATTCGTAAAATTTAAAAATATAAATAATACATTGAAATAATACATTTAATTAAAAAATAATAAATCCTTATATAATGTTGAGGGTCAAATTCAGAATTCAAAAGCATAGAAATGTATTGAAATGCATTAAGTTGACTGAATCCATTTCAAACCATTTTCAAATACGGGATATGTATGTAAATATTATGATGGATATAAGAGAATTAAAAAGAATTAAAAAGAATGAAAATGATATCTCCGAAGTTCGAAGCAACGTAAAAGAGAAATGATTAAAACATTAAAACTTGGATTGACGAGGATTCAGAAGAATTCGTTGTTAATAAAATGAAACCTTTTGTAAGTCCTTTTAATACTTTTTCAATCCATTTTAATCCAAGTTTTCTCCTTTTATAAACTGTTTTTTTTTTTTGCTTTGACGAATTAAAGGTAGTATCGAAAAAAATATGATTAAAACATCAAAACTTGGATTGACGAGGATTCAGAAGAATTCGCCATTAATAAATGAATCCGTTTTCAAAATATTTTTAATCCTGTTTAATCCAAGTTTTATCTTTTTAAACCTTTTCTTCAATATTGATTATATATTTAATATTCCTATTGTCAATATTATATTTTGAAAATTGGTTTGATTTTCAAATTTTTACAATTATATATTTAATTTCATTTAAATAAATGTCGTTTAAAATCGATTAAAATTCATAACAATTATGTAACAACAATGTAACATTTATGTAACAAGTAACAATGATGAAAATGTTACCTTCAATGTTTGCAAGGGTAAATTATTATTAAAATGTAAATCTTTATAATAAACAGAAATGAAAATCGAAGAAAATTTGTAAAATGTACAAATCTTCGTATAAATTTAAAAACAATTTTGAAAGTTACGATGATTATAAAAAAATAATTGAATTTTTCAGAACAAAGATAAAATTAAATCAAAATCTACAAAATTACCCAAAAATTAAAGTTGATTGCTTTTAGTTTATGATCATCGAACAAATTGATTTGAATAAATGACATTTAGAACTGCTGAAATAAGAATTTAATCTATGATGCGTCTTTCAGTGGATTAAAAATTGCAGTCCATAAAATACAAAGTAGACTAAATTAAAAAAAAAAGAATATATATATATATATATATAGGAACAGTCAAGAACGTAACAACTTGTTACAAATAATTAAGATTCTATAAATTTTATACTAAAAGAAAAACATATACAAGTCTAACTTTAGAAAAATGTAAAACTATATGTTAATCATGTATCTCGAAAAATCGAAATTAAAAATTCAAACAAATTAAAAAAAATTAAAATCTTTGACATTCTTATTATAGTAACATTCAACATAAACAAACTGACAAATCGGTTAAGGTTTGATCGATCAGTAAATTTATAAATAGATCATTTTTCAGTATCTGATTTTCATCCGATCCTACATTAATTCTCCAGAGGATCTTAGATAAAAGTCTATAGAGAGAAAAATGGAAACTTTTTTATCATTAAAAACTTTTCAGATTTTCAGAGATAGATTTCTACATTACCGACTGATAACTTGAAATGAAAATTAATCGGTTTAGCCCCCAAATAGTAAATTATATTATAAAATAATAATTTAAATTATATATATAATATACACATATGTACACACATATATATATATATATATATATATATATTAAGTTCTTACATTTTGAATTGAAAGTTAACATTCATTATTAATTGTTTTTTATTTTTAATTATACATTTATTATAATTAATGTTGTATTCATCAAAAATGGTACATAAAATATGAATGGGTTCTACTGCAAACGATGCCGTGATTGGTCAATCACAAATCCTAACATCCTCATGATTTTTGTATTTTGGTCCCCTATATTAGTTAATACGAAATATTTATATGTATGATCCCATGTCTACCACGGAAAGTGATAGCACCTAGCGTCAATTACAGGTACTAAATTGAGATTGGCATCACAATGATTTCAATGAGATTTATATTATTTTGTATATGTATGTATGTGTGTGTGTGTGTGTGTGTATATATAAAATATTTTTTACATTTATTTATGTACACATATATAAAAAAAAATAAATATATATATATATATATATATGGAATACCGTCAGTTCCAGGTCCAAAAATGGCACATTACCGATAGTTCCAGGACAAGTGCATACTTCCAGGACCG